>JAMPIV010020380.1:5000-76784 GCA_024509875.1 Oreohelix idahoensis
GAATTTAAAATTTAGGTCATTACGCAGTCTGCCTCTTAATGTTTTTCCAAGAAATACAGCACACGTTTCATTGAAGAAAGCGGGTATAATACAGTAAGCTTTTACTATCAACGTGAAAGCGTTACAATTTGCAGACGAAGCAGAAAACAAGGGGGATTTCGAGTACATTCCTTGTGACAGCACTGTCATTTTACCATTGCTCTTCTCTTTATTAATTTTATTTGTTAGGCTTCATATTTACCTAATAATTTATATATGTGGATTAGAATATTTCATGACACCTCCCCTCTTAAAACAGACATTATATGTCAGTCCTTTATTCTATATACACATATAGAAATTTATTATTATTTCTGGGGTTTACGGTGATTCTCATCACACGGATGGCGGCTTAAAAAATCCGCTCCCAGATTGGTTTTTCCAGATATATATTCAATGCTAAAATTATATGGAGCCAGAAGCAAAGACCATCGGAGTAACCTAGAGTTCTCATGCTTAGCCTGTGCTAAAAACGATAAAGGTTTGTGGTCAGTTTGCAACTTAAATGCCTTCCCATATAGATAAATATTGAATTTCTTTATTGCCCATATTACTGCAAGACATTCTTTTTCGCTAGTTGAGTAGTTGATTTCAGCTTTATTCAACTTTCTGCTAGCATATGCCACTGGGCTTAATTCCCCATCCAATGCATCTGATTTCTGTAGTAAAGTTGCACCTAACCCAATATTACTTGCATCCGTCCTTACTATGAATTCTTGACTTAAGTCAGGTAATTTCAAAATGGGTTTACTTGTGAGCTTTTCCTTCAATTCTTGGTAAGTCATTTCACATTGTGGAGTCCATGTAATGCGATCTGGATGTCCTTTACGTGTCAATTCAGTTAACGGTGCACATATGGAATTAAAGTTTTTGATATACTTCTGGTAGAAACCACATAATGAGACAAAGGATCTCACGTCCTTCTTGGTTTGTGGTCTCGGGGCTTTCTGTAGTTTCTCTAAGTTCTTTGGGTCAGGGGTCATGTTTCCCTGATAAACTGTGTGTCCCAAAAATTCCAATTCTTTACATCCAACGCAACATTTGGTTGGTCGGGCTGTTAAATTTGCCTCCCTATGTCGATCAAACAGCATGTTCAGAGAGTCAATGTGTTCCTCAAATGTTTCTGTTGCTATAAGGATATCATCCATAAAATTTGTTATACAGGGATTATTCAGAGGATCCAATAATTTTCTCATCATTCTAGAGAAGACACTAGGCGCATTCTTCAATCCAAATGGCAATCTATTAAACTCATAGTGTCCTTCTGAGGTACTAAAAGCTAGGTATGGTCTAACCTCAGGCTTTACTGGAATCTGATAGTATCCTTTACTCAGATCCACTTTTGAGAAATATTTAGCTTTATTTAGTCTGGCAAACAGCTGATTTGTATCCGGCAATGGATCCACCTGTCCTTCTGTAATAGCATTCAGTCTCCTGTAATCTATACAGAGTCTATGTTCTCCAGAGGGCTTCCTTAAAAGTACAACACCGGAACTATACGAAGACTCACTGTGCGAAATAATTCCTTCCTTCAACAGATAGTCTATCTCTTCCTTCAAAGCTTTCTCCTTAGCAAACGGAATCGAATATGGTTTCATACAGACAGGTGTGGAGTCTATGAGTTTCATATCATATTCCAATAGGTTTGTATGCCCTGGTCGGTCTGTTAACACCTCTGCATGATTCTTTAGAACCTGTTGCACTCTCTCTTTCTGAGTTTTCGTTAAATGTGTACTGATTTTCACCTGTGCTGCTGTCTCACAGGGGTGTAATGGATATTCAAATGATGAAAGTGGTTCCTTTTTCATCTCCATGGCGATGGACAAGGTCAACAAGTGTTCTCTTCCTGATGTTCTCTTTCCAAATATTTCTTCAGGAGATTCACATGATAGATTTTTTCTTTCCCCTTCTTATCTATCTTATAATTTGTTCTAGACACCTTCGCTAGAACTGTATATGGACCCTGCCATCCAATTTGTAACTTATTCTGACTCCCAGGCAAAAGAAGCAGTACTTTCTCTCCCACAGCCAAATTTCTGTCTTTCGCCTTCCTGTTATAATAGGCAGCATGTTTCTTCCTGGCTTGTTTCAAATTTTCATTGGCAAGTTTCCAGCCAGTTTTTAACCGAGTGGTCAGCTCATTCACATATTGGTATGAAGATGTAATGTTTTCCTCTGCCTTTTCATCAGTCCACGTTCTTAACAAAGCTACATATGGACCTTTAATTGTGTGGACCTATTTGTCCATGCACCGGTATGGTCTCTTCCACTTGAAGCTTTATAGTGATGATTTTTCCTCCCAGAATTATCATTCACAAAACGACCGCTACCAATTTTTCTTTTGGGGCTTTCTCCCCTCTTAAAATTCTTGATGAGAGATTTCCTCTCTACATCTTCTTCCTCCAGTTTGTTTAAGTCCGATTGAGGGATTGTCGGCTTATCCTGGGGTAAGACATCTTTTTGCACTCTCCGCATAGTGGCCATTGTAAAACAGTTAAGTGAAGCTTGTCCGTGGAAAGGGGCTTCCCATTCCATTTGGTCCACTTTATCAAATCTATTTTTCTTTTTATTATCAGGCCTAATTTTGCCCCGTGGCGTGTCCAGGTCCTGATCCATGTTCCCACTTGTGGGTGTTCCCTCATGTGCTATGCTACACCTTTCTACAAAATTCTCAATGTCCCATCTTGCTTTGGGCCAATAATAATTGTGAGCCACCTTTTGAATGAGGGTACCTATTTTCTCATGGTCCCCATCTGGTTTCACATGTAGGCTCCTTATTAATTCTGTCCTGTATCTTTTTGGAAGAACCAGCTGTCCGTGACCATGGGATCTAGTTCCGGCCTTCCTATACATCAACTTGTTTTTCATGTAAAAATCTCCCTTGCCTGGAGTTGTATGACAAGTTGACAATTTTCTGAAACAAGGCTTGAGTGTTTTATCCCCAGCCTGTGCCTTCCTCATCTCTTCTGGAGTGGTATCTAACATAATATCCTCCTCCTGTCTTGAGGTCGACCTGACCTGAAGGGTTGCCATATACACAGGTTTCCTTCTGCAACGGTCAGTGTCATGATTGTCCATCTGACAATTCTTACACCACCTTTTTCCTTGGTTGAAAGATTTTCTTTCATTATATTTCCTTTCATCGAATTGTGGGAATTTATTTTTATTTTCATACCGTGGCCTATCAAATTGGTGCTTACCTTTATTTTGATCCTTAGGATCAAATTTATTAAAGTTCTGTGGTGCCCTAAAGTTATCCACTTGTTTCTTTTTATTACCTGTTACCTCTGCTTGAGCTGCTTGATACCTTTCAGCAACATTTAGCAACTCATCCAGCCTCTCTGCACCTTGTTCCATGAGAAACTTTCTCAGGTCTGGAGCCATGGACTCTCTTAGTTGCTCTATAAGGACCATTTCCTTAAGATCTTGGGTTTTCCCCAGAGAAGTCCATTTCTCCAAGTATGTCTCTATGCGTGCAGAGAACTGGTGATAGGTTTCACCTGACAGTAGTTTAGCATTCCTAAATTTTTTCCTGTAAAACTCTGCATTCTTTTCATACCTTAACAAAAGAGCCTGCTTTAGCATGTCATAATTTTCCTGATCACCTCTGCTCATTTTTGCAAAAACTTCATAAGCTGCCCCACGAAGTCCCTGAGATAACTTTAAGCTCCACCTTTCTCTCTCCAACCCATACGTGGTAGCTAATAGTTCATACCTATTTAGGTAGCTCTCAATATCATCGTCTTTCTCAACAAAATGATCTAAATGAAAATTCATAGCTGAGATTGAGGCTCCTTGAGTAACCGTAGCATCAGAGGCAAAGGGACTGGCACCATTTTCAGGAGCATGGCCTTGAAACTCAAACTCCCTTAGTCGTAACTCATGTTCCCTTTGTAATCTTTTATCTTCTGCTTCCCTTTCTGCAGCTAATTTCCTCTCTTCCCTTTCTGCAGCCAATTTCTTCTCTTCCCTTTCTGCAGCCAATTTCTTCTCTTCCCTTTCTGCAACCTCTTAGTCTCAGCCTCAGCTTCAAACTGTAACTTCTTAATTTCCCTGTCAGCCTCTAACTTTCTTTCGGCTTCAAACCTTCTTTCTTCACGTTCAATAAATTTGTCACATTCCGTCGTGACATAGGCAACCATAACTTGCCCATCTAATCCTAACTCTTTTGCAGTCTGAACCGCAGCAGATCGAAATTTGGCCAGGTCCGCCATTGTCTATTATGTAAATTTATACAATGTCTAACCAACAATTCAATCTCTAATGGACAACACAGGCACCGTGAGCTCAACCTTATTTAATTCCACCCAAGGATACCTTTTAATTCTTATATTCCCTGAAGTGAATTACCCCCAATATTTTTAATAGTTAAAGATTCAAAATCCCAAGAGCGAGACCCCAATATATGTGGTGAAGTGGGATGTTATAAATACTTATAGGGAACTTAGTGTACTGACTGAGATCAGCTGTGAAGGTATCTATATCTATTAAGAGTAGTGTATTATAGATAACCTTACTTGCTACCACATATCTATATATCTCAGTCAGAATTATTCTGGAATAGTGTGATGCTACGTTATGTGTCTAGGGTATGAGTATGGTGAAGTGTAAGTCACAACAACAGACAGATAAACAATTTAATTTAATCCACTACTCTTGACAACACTGTGACACTCACATACATATAACACTCTACAAAGATATCTTAAAAGAGTCACTGATACACTTTCAAATAACAATATGTATTCATTACTGGCATGAATGAATATGTGTCCTGATTCAACTACAAGGGAACCAGGAATCACAATCAATTTAAATTACAAGTTATGTACAGAATGTATTTAATATGAATATTGTAGTGACATATTTTATTACAAATGTTCTATGTGTGTCAGTTGTGTAGTAGTAAAATGAGGTAATACTGGTTTTGTTTTGTTCAAGCTCTGTTGGTATTTGTCATCATGACTTCAATAGTTTGTCTTTAGGGACCAGTATTGGAGATGTTCACAGTTCCTGATTTTAAGACAAGTAAATTCCCCTCTTAATGTTAATTTTAAAAAGTCAGTTCAAGATGAGGGGACATAATGTTGAGCTCAGCTGGCCAATTCGCTTATCTGGCGTGATGGCGGCAGGAAAGGACTCCTCTGCTCGAATTCTCCTCTGGGCTCAGGAGACACCTCACTGATAGCTAAAAAGACCAAGGAGTATGCTGTCCGACTCTGGATTCAGCAAAGCTCTGACCAGGTGCTGCTCAGTACCATCAAGACCACTGTCCCTGAAATCAAGAAGGATGTACCTTCTACTTCATAACTAATTTATATTTTCTTTTTACACTGATCACAATACATCACAAACATTGCGTTCAGAGCGTTAGGCCAACAGTCAGCTTCATCTGAAATACTTTATTCCAGTATTACCCTTCTTAATGGTTACTACGCCTCTGCAATTCCAGCATTATTTCTTTCTATTCAATCATCCAGGTGTCAGTGTACTGTTTGGCCATTCCATGCCGTTTTACTTCTCTCCGACACCCTCTGTTCAGGCTGGAGCATTACAGGCTTTACCTCACGTTGGCCACTGAACTACACATATATATACAGGCATAAATCAACAATTCACATTCAATTTTCATTAAAAGATATTGAATGGTTCAAGCTTACCACAATTCATACGAATAACACAGATACGTTGATTAGCAATGAATTCTGGCACAAACTGGCACAAATTTCCATCTGCCTATGTTCCAGGCTTTTATTGAGCAAAATTTTAGCTGGCTTCAACGCACTGATGCTTTATCAAGATCATTTAAACAAGTGGTCTCGAACTAACGCTCCCAAGTGTGTATATCAGCGAGACTGGCCAATGAGCCACGTTTCGACAAGTGTTTGAAAAAAATGTTATCTTTTCCCGTCTCCCCTAACAACCAAGATAGTATTTATAGCCCGACCAATCGTGGTTAGGCTTTCATTTGTTGCGCTCCAATCAATTTGGAGTTTACATGGTAGGCTATTTCTGTAACGTAAATTTTTTTTCAAACACGTTAAAAAAAAATCTTATGAGCAGAAATGATTTTATGCTGTCAGGCACCCCCAATATTTTATTTTGGGTATAATTTATTAATTCCTGGACTATTTGCGTAACGTTTTACATATTATTTGTCAGCAAGCCCTAAGGAACCCAAAAATACTAATTTAAAGGAGCTACGTGGCTGCGTTCAAAATATGCAATTTCTTTTACCTCCTGTTTCGAAGATGTTCTGTCTGGGTACTGTTATGTTCTCAACCGTAAACCCATCTAATGTTATCTTTTCTAATAAGAGTTTTTTTATGATTTATAAACCTAACTCTGGGAAAGGGTAGTGTATTTTATCACTGTCCGTCTGAAAAAGTTAGTGCTTGTAGACTTACACGCGTGATAGTAGTAATTGTGTATCGCGCGACGCGTGTTTAATGTTCGGCTTTCTGCCTCTCCCTTCTCGCTATCCTTTTGTCCATCTGTTCGTTCGTTTTGGTAACGTAATGTAGAAAAAGACATGAATGGAATTTAAAATTTAGGTCATTACGCAGTCTGCCTCTTAATGTTTTTCCAAGAAATACAGCACACGTTTCATTGAAGAAAGCGGGTATAATACAGTAAGCTTTTACTATCAACGTGAAAGCGTTACAATTTGCAGACGAAGCAGAAAACAAGGGGGATTTCGAGTACATTCCTTGTGACAGCACTGTCATTTTACCATTGCTCTTCTCTTTATTAATTTTATTTGTTAGGCTTCATATTTACCTAATAATTTATATATGTGGATTAGAATATTTCATGACACTCCGGCCGTCCCCGCTACACACCAACCCACAAAACCAAAAGCAATACCACCCGCACTCTCCATTAAAAGCCCACCGAACAACTAACGACACCTTACCTGGGTTTTTTTTCCTCTCACTCCTATATCCTCATCAATACCTACATACCAACACACGCCCATGCGTCATCACCCCCGCCAGCCAAAATCAATTCCCCCCCCTCCCCCCCGAACAGCTAACGACAATAATTAACTACAACCTACCTACTTATCGACCCTGACCAACCTGATCGAACTTATCGATTTTTGTATTTATCTATGTTGTAAAATATGTATTGTATATATATTGTATATATGTTGTCTACCTGTTGTAGAATATATATGTGTTGTATATGTGTATAAATATATTGTATATATGTATAAATATATGTTGTATGAATAGACAACACAATACAACCTACCTACTAACACACGCCCGCCATTATCGATCTAATATATTTTTCTATATAAAAGTCACGCGCCTGCAGAATCGATTGGTATATTTCCTTATATAAAAGTCACGCGCCTGCACTATCGATCGGTATATTTCCCTATATAAAAGCCACGCGCCTGCACAAATGCTAACCGTTTTGCGCCTGACATACTACTCCTGCATTAACCAAAGACAAGTTCAGACTGTCTATGATGTCGTGGATCCACCGTCGTCTGGGTCGATCCCTTCCCCTTGTTCCAGGGACCATGCATTCCATTACTAGTTTTTCCAGACTATTATGTCTTTTTATATGACCGAAAAATTTCAGCTTCCTTATTGCGATGGTATTTAGGAGCCAACGTTTCTCTATGTTTAATGAGTGCAGTACTTCTCTGTTGGTCTTTTTTCTGTCCAGGGTATTCTCAACATCCTTCTGTAGCACTTCATTTGGAATGATGTAATCTTTTTCTGCAACTGTTTTATTGAGTGTCCAAGTCTCGCAACCGTATGTTGCTACTAGGAATATACATGCTCTGATCAGTTGTAACTTTGTTTCTTTGCTTGTGCCTTGCCATAGGTTTTCATCTGTATTAATTTATGTGAGGAAATTGCAAGTCTTCATTTAACTTCTAATGCAGAATCGCCAGAGCTGTTGATGATTGATCCTAAGTATTCAAATTTATTAACAGCTTCCAGTTCTTCGTTATCAATTTCAATTTCTGGTTTGGTCTTTACTTTGTCTGTTGTCAATACTTTGGTCTTCTTGGTGTTTATGTATAGATTGTGGGCTTCGTTGTGTTTTTTGGTGGACAGATTTAATTGTTCAAGTCCTTCTGGGTTGGTCGATAAGAGGACTCTGTCGTCAGCATTTCTGATTTCCGAGATCTGGTACCTGCCGATGTTAAATGGGTCAAACTCTGTGTGTTCTTGATCATCTCTTACGTTTCTCATAACATTCTCGACATAAATGTTAAACAAAATACATAAATAAAATATACATCCCTAATATTCACTACAAGAGTAAGATAAGTTTCAAAACATTACAAATAAGATCATTCCAAATATAAACACAAGAGTTAATATCAAGGGCAATAAATAAGAAGGTAGAATACAATAAATCAGAGCCCAAACATCACAAGGCTCAACAGGATGAAAGGAGATATACACAAAAACAGGGAAGAGATACACCAACAGAACTTTACAAAACGCCACTCCAAACGCCAGAGAGTTTAGTCTGGAAAAACAACAAAAGTAAAGTACTCGTTCTGTACGGAAAAAAGAACACCATATACCCAAATTATAACCCATATGGGGTGGAACCGGGTATCCCATGCACAAAACCAAATTCAATTGGTTGTGCAAAGTCCTAAAATCAATAACAACAATAACCATCATCAGCGTCGTTGTCATCATCATCATAATCAACACCATCATCCTCATCATTATCATCGTCATTACAACATCATCATCATAGTCGTCGTTATCATGATCACCACCACCATCATCATCACCATTATCATCATCGCTATGACCATCACCAAACCCATCATCATCATTATTGTCATTATTTTCAACACTGTCACCATCATCGTTATCATCATCACCACCATCGTCACCACCACCATCATCATCATCACCATTCTCGTCACCACCACCATCATCATCACCATCATCGTCACCACAATCATCATTATCATCACTATCAACACCATCATCATCACTTTCGTCATCACCGTCATCATCACCACCATCGCCACTACCACCACCATCATCATCATCACCATTAACATCATCATCATCACTATCATCATCACCATCATCATCAACAATATCGCCACTACCACCATCATTATCATAATCACCTTCATATTCGCCATCATCAACATCATCATCACCATCATCATCACCACCATCGGCACTACCACCACCACCATCATCATCATCATTAATCATCATCGCCATCATCATTACCATCATCATCATTATCATCACTATCATCATCACCGTCGATGACGTACTCATTGTTGCAGTCACCGTGATCAACATCACCATCATTGTCATCATCTGGGGAAAATAAGATTATTATTATTATTACTGTTTGTTATGGGTTCCTGCTGCTTACATAATTTGCATAATAATGGGTGCTGCTTTGAACTTCAGGACAGAGATGCCACGTCTTTCCGGTCTTCCCGTTTGAAAGGCAATTAAAATCACAAATACGAGAGAACATCCCCATGTTGTTGTTGTTGTTGTTGTTGTTCCAGCGGCGCTTGGGTTTTCTCCCTTCTGCCCAATGCCTGTTAGTGATATCTGCATGTTGTCGCAAGTTGTTTTGTTTCTCCGTACAAGGTGTTCCACTTATCTGGCCTCGGAGGAAGGAGCATTTTCCTAACATCATCGAGTGCTGGTCACTCAAAGAGGTGATAGTCAACAGTTTTGTAAGGGTAGTTATATAGCTGGCACGTGTTAGGCGAAAAGAAGATAATCAAGCACTTCTGGAGAAAACGATCAACTATAAATAAATCGGTTATGAAACAATACAAAATAAAAAAACAACAACAACAAAATTTAGGGCAAAGCACCTCACAGGAAGCCCCATTTCTTTGCTAATAAGGTTATATGGGAGATCATTCTTCCGGGAAGAGACCATGATAATGGAAGATAACTCTTCCGGTAATAAACTACCATATTTGTGTGCTATTTATATAAATGAACTATATCTTGTGAAGTGCGAGGTTTGCTATTTTGGTACCGTAGTTCCTCATGTATGCGTCCCTGACATTTAAGTTACTTCGCTGTTACTTAGGTCGTTGGTGTGTAATACGCTCGTAGGTCTGACATTTAGGTGTTGACATTCAAATGTTAACATGTGAGTAACCATGGGATTCCTCCAGAAGTCAAGGGAATAATGGAACTACTGTTTTCCCCAGACGTGCCGTGCCGTACGGTGTCACTTACGTGAGCTGGGTACCATTATTACTTCCGTTTGTGCTCTTTGTCACATAATCATTGGGTCTGTCTCTTTTCCTCTCCGGCAGTATTTAGTTACATTTTTGTGTGTACTAAATTACTTGCTTTTCAGTGGTCGACTCATTTCTTTCTCTGCTATCAAGCAGATATTAGCTATTTCCGTATCAATTTTACACTCCCTTCAGTGATAATTGATCATGTTTGCTTTGCTCTTCTCGGCTTTGCTAAGATTAAGACGCAGTAAAGAAAAAAAAAGATAGGCCCGGTCAATATTTGTATAGTGAACGCGTGTAATGATTATCTAGGAGAGCCCCGCAATAAATTATTGACATGTCGGCATGCACTCGGCGGAAACGAATGACATAATCATTTCATGTACACCTTGTTACAAAGACATTATTTTAGATGAAAGTAATATCTTATTTGTAAACATTGCCATATTTGGAAGACATGACATTTGTATTAATGCACAGAAATGTTCTAGTGGAAATATTTTGAATTACCCCATCCTAAACACGCATGTTTGAAATTATTGGCCGGCACTCGAGATATAAACATAACTACATTTCTTATTGGGGTCTGGTCTAATAGCAAGCATCACGTGCCAGGAACGAGAGGGACAATATGACCTGACACTTTAATCGGTTGAAAGCACTGTGAAAATTCACTCGCGCCGAGAAAACAACCAGATTTTGCCAGATTTAAGAACAGCAGCAGATTTCATTTATCAGACCGGAATTTGTTTGAGCATCTTGAGAAATTATCTCCCAGGAAAACTCTATCATTATTAGCAAGGAAAACCGGAACCTGAGGAATCTGAAACACGGAGTCAAAGTGGAAACCTATTGCTAAAGTAACAACACCCCAGACCAAGTGTAAGATGCCTCTACAAGTGCCTTTATTTCTCTGAGCCAGCAGTCTGTGAGCGTAAAGATTGGCGTAAGTCGTACAGTTTAAATTTTATATTTTGTATTACTAACATGTGAATTAATGTATATATATGTATATATATATATATATATATATATATATATATATATATATATATACATATATATATATATATATATATATATATATATATATATATATATATATATAAACATGTGAATATTAATATGTGAAAAATGCTAGTTGATGTCCAAGTCATTTGAGGCTGGCAACCTCAGCATATAGAATGACGATTTCATGAACCACCACTGCCAGGGCTAGTGACTGCATTATTGCGAGTTTCTTATAAAGAACTAAATGCAGAGGTTGTCCCATGTTCCATATGGAGCAGGAAGGGAATGATGACAGAAATGATGTACATATTTGTTATATTATTAATCTTTTCAACCAGTGTAAATGTAAAACATATTCACTCTAAATGTAATGAAAGTTTCAACCTTTTCAACCAGTGTAAATGTAAAACATATTCAATCTAAATGTAATGAAAGTTTCAACCTTTTCAACCGGTGTAAATGTAAAACATATTCACTCTAAATGTAATGAAAGTTTCAACATTTTCAACCAGTGTAAATGTAAAACATATTTACTCTAAATGTAATGAAAGTTTCAACCTTTTCAACCAGTAAATGTAAAACATATTCACTCAAAATATAAAGACAGTTTACAACATTTTCAACCGATGTAAATGTACACATATTCAAACTATACTGTTAACATTTTCAACTAAAGTTGAATATAAAACTATTCATTTTAAATATAAATATAGTTTTTCGCCCACTGGGATTAAGATTAATTCTCAGAGAGGGTAAAGGTTCTGAAATAGTTAGACGGTGCCTAATATTGTTACTTCCCTTGAGTTAGTCAAGGGGATATAATCGCAACACTTTCTTTACTTGGAATACTTCTGTGGATGACTGGTTATAAACCACAGTTGTTACTTCCAGAAGTGAGGAAAAACCCAGGTAGTTAGGAGTACTCGTAAAAGCATATAGTTGGTAGTACCAAGATTGAAAATTTGATTATCAACAGCAATTCCAACAAAGTCAAGGAAAATTCTAAAAGCAGAATATTGAAGTAGTCCAAGTATCTATATCAAATTTTCTTTTATTATTTGATTTCTCTGCTAGCAAATAAACATCTCCAGCACATTTCTGGTATGGCAATACTGCCAGCTTTAGCCTCGATGGCAAAAGGTTTATTACTTATAGAAGTCGTGATAAGGCATGTCTAAATATTGGATTATTTGCAGGCATCCAACTTACCTATAAATATAGAGGAGGTGTTGAGAATAGACAGACCTAGAGAACTGCATAATATAGTCAAACAATATTTAACACGATCACATGTTAATATATAGTGGCTGGGAATGTGAAGGTCTGATGCTGTTCTTACAATGCATGTGACTTTAAACAGATGAAAGTCAATTAAATATCTGGTAAAGTCCGTTATATAACTAGAACCACCAGGCCTTTACACCCCCTCCACTTTAATATTATTCTTGTTCATAGTTTCTTCATGATTTTGTTGGGGTTTTTTTTTTTTTTTACTTTTTATTTTTTTTATTTTTTTTGGTTTTTTTTTTTTAACGTATAGGCCTAAGCACAATTGTGATTATCCCTATTTACAAATGTGATGCCACTTTCTCATGTCGGCAGTTGTTCATATTATTTGGAATTGAAAACAATATATATCCTAATTATAACCCATCAGAGGTTGAACGGGATTTTTGTTTATTTTCATTAATTTAAAAAAAAAAAATGTCTAAATTATGTGGAAACCTATCGAAATAAAATATCGATTCGAAACTTTGGAGAAACTAATTCGAGACTCACTTGTTGTGGATAAAACCACAATAAAATACGTGGCAGGGATCAGCGCTGGTTCGCTGGTGGCCCTGGTAGGTAGTAGGTGTCTGGACGGTTATGTACTTGTCACAAACGTAGGAGTCAAAGGCTTTTGTTCTCACAATAGGAGATGCGCCAGGTTGCTCCACACCTCAAGTGAGTACGCCTTATGTAGGTTTGACTCTAATCACTGAGATAACTGTATCAGGCTCTAACTGGTTACTATGATGCATCAGTCTATATACTAGTCCGGTGCTATGGCTTGCTGGGTGAAATTATTTCTAATTAGAGTAGAGATCGGAAACTCTCTTATGATTGGTCTTGGGGCCTAGCTGACTGTTAAAATAATCTTTAACCTAACTAGCTACGAAACCTCTAGTCTAAAATTATTGTTACTAGGAAAGTATGACCAACCATTGTTCTAGATGCTCTCTATTCTAAATGTCTTCCGGCCTAACTTGTATGGAAGCCACACAAGGTTTCATGACATCTTGGGTTCATGTATGACTGATGATGTCATTGGTTTTTCGACTAGTGTTTATTTTTAATAATTAGTCATTCTTAAGTACTTTACTATAATTCTAATAGTTGTAGCGACGTAGTAGGCCATACGGTCACAATAGATGGGATGTTGGAATGAAAAGAAGGGGGCACATAAGAATGTTTTGGGAAACTCAATACTCAGAGGGTAGTTGTTTCTCTTCTTTTGTGATACTAGTTGGTGGTACCAGTTGATGGTACTATTTCTGGAACAAGTGAGGGTATCAGTAGCCTGAAGTCGACGCTAGACACCATCATCAGACGTGTGTTAGAGACACGGGACCAGCTTTGCAGTTACTCCCTGATTCTATTCGGAACGTGCTGCAACTCTCAATCGTGACCAGGGACGCGAGTGATACATTCATCTATCTGCGAAAAACCAAAACATTAGCGGGAGCAGAAACAACTAGTGGCAGCTAAGTAAAACTTAAAATCTGCAACGTGAACTGTCCATTTTGGAAACCATAACATCACACTGTGATGAATACTTTTTTTTCTAAACAATTATTCTTTTTTATAGCTGTTGAGACATAATTGATTGTTAAATTTGTTACTTGTATAAAGACAAATCCAAAGTTGATTTAATCATATATTTTTTTTTACATCCGAATGTCTCAGACAATTTCTTAAAAACACGTAACCAGAGCTAAATAATAATAAGAGGAAATTTGCTGAATGAACTACGCTAGGGGCTTGAACGAGCTAACGAATTATAAGATAACACTATCCTTCACAAAAGTTGATGGCAGATACTAGAGTTAACGTTCTCAGCCAATGTTCTCAGCCAATGCAGCATTGTTCTCGCTTTTTTTAATATCTTGTGAAAACTCCATGGAGGTAGAAGCAGCATTATCCTTCTACCTTAAACTCTGCCAAGAGTAATCTTGTGCGAAGCTAGACACCTTTGAAGACCCACATCAGTTACTCTTGAGTTTTGGTCACTGTTGGACCACTACTGCAGAGCTAAGGGGAGGCAAACCGTGACACTACTGATGGCGCATGCAGCTTCAGCTGTAGCTGGTCATCTTGCAGGGAGCTAACACTTCAGCGTTTATGTGCTCTTTCAGTTGTGGTTTCTGTGGGAAGATGTTTTGTTGTACATGATGACGTAGCCAGCCTTATACAATACTTAATATGAGTTGCTTCTTGCGACATGCCGGACATGTCATTGACAATTGACAATGATGATGGCAGCGGCAAGATAACGTTGATAAAGACCATGATGATGATGGTGGTAATGATGATGATGATGATAGTAGTGATGATGATGATGGAGTTGATCACGACGACGACAGTAATATGACAACAACGGCGATCATGATGATAATGATGATGATGATGATGGTGATGATGAAGGTAACGACAATGATGATGATGATGGTGATGGTGATCATGGTGATGATGATGAGACAAGGAGATGAAGCCAGCAGCCACGCTCACTAAACAAGAATCTCTAAAACAAAACAAGCAAACAAATAAACAAGCGAAGATTTGTTTTTAAAGTCCATTTCTAAGCTTAAATTTATAGACACTTACATAATACAGAACGTGACCTTTAGACCGTAGGAATGTTGAGGTGGACGAGTTTTCTCTTCAGATCCTGTTAGGGCATGCCTAAAGGAAGGGTAAAATCTTTGGTAGACATCTGGCAACCAGGGCATAAGTTTTATAAGACGCCATTTTGTTTTTGGCATGTACGTGAAGTGGCTAGAATTGAATTTCGTAATTTTCTGTTCTTGTCAGTATACCTATACCAAATATGACATGTTTTTTTTTTTTTTGGATTCCTTATAAAATGTCCCATAAGATAAGACTATTTTTACTCCTCTGCGACCTTTGAGAATGGCCCAAGACATTTTGCATTTGCAAAAGGACGTACAAGAAACAATGTTTTTGTCGCACCGGCATCGTTTTTTATGACAGCTCTTGCAAGTACAGGTACGAATCACATCTTCAGGTAGCTCACTAATGCAATGGTCTGGCGTGAGGGATAAGTCATCAGCGCTGATTGTCTATCCAAAATCCGTTGGGGCTAATGGTTCGTCCATGATCAACACTGTAGAGCATGAGTATACCATGTAAAATGATCTTTTTAGGTGACGTCGCAATGAAGCGCTTGTGTAAGGAAGGCCTTGTAAGTTTGGAAGACTAACTTGGTTCATCATTTCAAATCAAAGTACGTAAAATGTCTTGCATATGGCTTGCTCAGTGCCTGGTTTTAGAACCTTCACCAAGTATTCCTCGGCAAGCTTAATGGATTGAGTATTTGGAGGAAGACGCCGACCACAGTTGTGCAATGTGCTCAGTGCTATACAACACTCAACAACAGAAGACACACAGCTGAAGTTCCAAGAGCTAATCACAACATCAGAAGAAACATTGAAATCGTTGGATGTTTTCACACAGGAACAAGTTAAGAATTCTGAGCAGTGCAAATATCTGGAGGGATTCTTGCATCTGATAAGTTTTTAAAGAACCTCATAAGAGCGGACAGGAACTGGAACATCTACCTGCAAACAGTGAAGGACGTCCTTCCAATTTTCCACATTTTTGATAGTCAACTATTTGAGATGGGGTTTACTGTTCCTCGAGCAAATGTTGAATCTGGAGACTCATCATCCTGAGGTATATGACTGGTTCAAAAAAGGTCATTTTGGTTTTTCAAGAACAAATGTAAAGTTTAATGCCGTGGGTGTCGACATGGCTCTCCTACAAACAATAAACCGTTCTCATTAGTCAGCCGGAGGGACAATTGGCCAAACAAAAAGGAAGGAATACATTGCTGAATGGGAGCTTGCTTACCATGAAGTCATCCTCATAAGAAAAACATTTCAAGAGCTGCTGAACATTACACCAGTTGATAATGAGCTGATAATGCATCATGAGTTAACAGTCTTCTTCTTCTTTGATCCTTAGCCGCCGACCGTCAAAGCAGTCAGTGGCCATTACGCCTGGTGGCGTCTTTTAGGGCAACAACAAATTGATTCCACTTTTCTTGGTCGGCGGCCATCCTTCGTACAGTACCCCAACTCTGGTTCATTCACCACTGTCAGTCATACGAGCCTGAGACTCCGGATGTCCGTCCCGCAGCAAAGTTTTTCCATTTATTGTTGTTTCCGTAACGTGCGATTTTTTTACATAGACAGGGGTGTCAGCCCTGTGCTAAAACCCCCAACCTGGAGGACCAGAGTACCAGCTTTTGTCTGACCCCTACCCACGCAGACCAGTCCAGCTTGGTTGAACCTACCAGGAGTAAATCTCCCACTGGCATAGCTCTGGGGATTGTCAGGGTACACAAGCCGCCATACCGCTACAAGGTGTAGGTACCATTGATGGCAGATGAGTTAACAGGAAGCCTCAGAAATAGAATGGAAGCCAACATCCAACATATGCTCCAGTATGTTGAAAGCATAGAAAACCCTACCTTGGAAAAGGTGAAGTTTGGCTTCACAACATTCTAACCAATGCATTTGTTCAAGCATGGAATGCCAAGAAGATGCTCCAATTTTTGACGACAGCACAAGACGTTTTCTTCATGTTTCGAGAGGAAAGGTTTATAACCCGCTCAAAACCATTATCGGTGCCTATTCACCAGTAAAAACGTCCTACTTTTCTAAGTGTAGCACAACCAGACATGCAGACAAAAAAGCAAACTGTGAAAAATGCCATCAGAGATCATTTGCAGGTTCAGAGAAAAGTTGACAATCACATCCTGTCAAACAAATGTCTACAGAAGTGACCGTTACAAGAGGACGTAAATGCTGTCGTGCAGGCTTTCTGCTATGTAACCACCTACAATGGCGGCTCCACGATATGTGACAAGAAAGTTTGGAAATGGTGAAGCACTTCATTTATATACCAAATAATTTTTTTTTTTTTTTACAATACAAGATTACATCTGGTTGGTAGGGTAGTTAAAGCGCTTGCCTTTCGTTGCAAATTTACAGGGTTCCAGGTTTGAAACCTGTTAGCATCATGCTCCACTTTACCAACCTGTAAATAGATTGTTACTTTACTACCGAGTCAGTTAAGGAGCGAGGGAGGAAACTGGTCACGTGGTCTCATAAAGATGAACCTAGTATTGTGACCTCTCTAACACTTTACACCTCATTCTAGTATAATAGCTTTTATTGCACAAGCAGGTAGAAGAAAGGATTGAGACCAGTGAAATTTGAATGTATAGAAGACGTCATCATTAAGCGAAGTATGCTGCATGGTTTCTTTAGGCTTTTCATCTATTCAGCATTCTAAAGATAGGAACTACTAAGTATAACTACAAGGGGGCTTCAAATGAAAACCTTAAATTTGCGATAGAAATTCAAAACACCGTGCCATTGTCATGTAAGCTGACAGTATTGTTGCTAAGGACGTCAACAGTGTCCTGCAAGTGGCATCACGGTGCAGACGAACCACATGACATCACAGTAGAAGTTTAAAGATGGCCGCCCCTCTAATGACATGCACCAAAAGGAGCAGCGTTCTGTTATCCGTTTTTTGAGCAGCGAAGGGGTGAAACCTGTAGGCATTCATCGGCGAATGAAGGTCCAGTACGGTGATGCATGCCTGTCACTCCACCAAGTGGACGAATGGAGTAGGAAATTCCGAAACGGCGTGAGTTCTGTGACAGACTGTTCTCGACCAGGTCAGGCACACCGAGTAGTGACTTACTTACTTAGTTGTTCCCCTTCTACCGTGAGGTGTAGAGGTTTGGAAGAGAGAGCGCCAGACTATCCCATCGGCTGTCTTCTTCCTGGTCTGGTTCCATTCCAGTCCTCGGTCCTTCAAAGATTGTCTTAAGTTGTCCTCCCTGCGGACTCTGGGTCGTCCTGGTGGTCTGGATCCCTTGCTCTGTGTTTCCCATGCTTGTTGTGGTAGCCGATCTTCTCCCATTCTGCAGACATGGCCAAACCATCTTAGTTGGGACTGTTCTACTTGGGTCTGCAGGGTGTGGGATTTTAGGACTTGACGTATCGTCTGGTTGCGGACCATGTCTCTTCTTGTTACTTCAACCACCTTCCTCCGATACCTCATTTATGAGGTTTGGATCTGGCTTTTGTAGGTTGTAGTTGTGACAGATTATGGTATAGATTTCTATATCTGTTTCCTTTTATCTACATCTCTCTTGCCAAACTTTCATCGTCATACTTTTGCTGTCACCTACGCCTGTTTGTTAAAACCAAACCAGTCTATACACTCTGAGATCGGTCTCTTTCTTTCCAATTTAGCACGGAATTTATTTCTGTTTGATGTTTCTTTGATGTAGTTGCGAGCATACTTAATTAACTAACGTGAGCCGGTATCATTTAATTTTGAAAGCCAGAGATCGAATATAGTTCTAAAGTGACGCAACTATGGGAGGTGGCGTTAAGTTAATGTATGGTTCGATGGACAGCGATCAAAGGGGTAATTAAAGTTTAGTACTAGAGCAGTTAACTCGGGAAACAATTTGGGGCAGATTTTTATTACCTCCCTTGTAAAACCCGCTCGCTAGTGAAGTAATAACCACTGTGAGAACGAGCAGATCAAAGACCTTCCTCGCGAGAAGACGAACAGAGAGAGGTGAAGAAAACTCACACTGATTAGCAATAGTCGGGGGTCGGTTTTAGTGTGAAATAGATCTTTGATTTTGCAGACTGAACGTAGACATTCCCCGTAGGTGAGAGGTCTGGTTTTGGAGGGTTAATTTACTATCTTCTTTCATCTTTTAATATTTAAACCCCAACAGAAATCTAACTTTATTCATTCAGACTCCGCAGTTTCTCTAGACATAGCTAGCTTCGTTTCTAGATTACTTTATTAAGTATAATCTCAGTTTGCGTTGGAGAATAGTCTTAAGTAGTTCTGTGTGAGGTAATTATATTGACTAGTATTGGCGAGTGATATATTGTTAGTTCGAATTATATCTTCACTAGATTTTTGTGTATAGGTGTTTTGCCAGTTAGGCCAGTCATTCTAATTCTCTAAGTTTACGTGTTACAGTGGGGAGCAAAATAAATTTTAATTTCTAGCTAAAAAACATTCAGCTATAAATAAATTTAATTAAATTGCTAGTAACCAGTCAGAGAATATATTTAACTAACTAAGTAAATGCACTGATTCATCATTTGAGTATTGACGGAATATGTACGTATTTATAATTCATGATGATCGATTTTTTTTAAATGACTAGATTTTATTTCACGGAAGTTTTAAACGATGAGACAAGCTTTAAGCTTATAGTTTCTGATTTAAGTTAAATAACCGAAGTGAATATTATATTTTACGCGAGGGTAGGATAGGATGTGTGTATAATATTATGATTAAGCTTCTGTATGTTTCTTTTTCTTGTATACAGTATATGGGTCAAGCCCAAAATCTACCAGCGGTTTTTTCAGTATATATGAGAATAACCTAGAAGAAACATTTTTGTACTTAAATACGTTGGTGTCCAAGTTACAACCTGTCTTGCATTGTGTTTGCATCCAGAAGGAGACATAGTACCCATCTCACGAACTTTAAGACTAAATGCAGTAACTGGGCCTATCGAGCCAGATTCTATTTCTTCCCTAAATCTCATGTACATTCAGCCCCTGTGGCAAAATTACAAACAGTAACCTTTCCGACGTTTGACCAATTGAGGTGTGACCAATAATGTTTATATTGAGAGAAGTTACCAACCTGTCATTTCCTAAGTACTGGAAACCTCGAGATTCTGACATTGTGAGCCCATTTAAAATTTCTTACCCTGAACTGATTCAAGTGACATAAACAGTAATCCTAAAATATAGTTGTAAAGTGAACGCTACCCGGAACATTGGATGAAAGCTGTATCTGCAGAGCTCGGGTTCTCTTTATCCAACAGAACACGGAATCAAGGTGTGTGTGTGTCCTAAAGTTTGCACCTGAAGGTGCAAGACATCAAGTTTGTAGGTAAGAAAGAAAGTCAGTGGCCATTGGTGAATGAACAGAGAGAAAGCAGGACTGAGTGATTCCCTTATGGTATAATTCATGCACCCACTTTGTGTTTTCTTTATGCAAGTTTGTTGCTAATGATGTTTTCCTCTTAGAATAGATTAATATATCAACTCTGTTCTTAACCGTAGAGGGAAATCCTAGACCATAGCGTATAAATCTGTGACTCTTTGGGGCTGTAATATTTTTCTCTAACGGGATTGTGGGTTCAACAGAGGGGGAAAGAATTACACCTATGGGTCTATTCTTTTGGTAATTCATTAACTTATGTGTATGTGTATTTATATGTGATTGATATTCAAATTTATGGTTTTGGTGAAATTTTTATGATAAATAAAATGTACATGAACTTATTCAAGTGTGTTGGTCAGCTCGTCCCAAAATATCTATATTCCATTGTTATAGTTTTCACGTCTGTGCTTCTAACTGTCGTCACTTATGTGTGTGTGTATGTGAGTGGTATATATATATTACTATATATATATTCTAGTAGAATGTCCGACTAATCTAGATCTGTTGTAAAGATAGGCTGACCGAGAGAAGCTTCTCAAGTGTCAGGGACAGACTCTATTATTTTCCACCATCTCACTCGTGAAAATCTATTTCTTATATTATCTCCCACTGAGCTATCACCTGTTCTATTTCTATTCAGAAGGGACCAACCCAGGTCTTAATTCCCCTATCACTAATCTACGACAGTAGTCATTGCCCATGACTCGCATCCATATGTCAAGACTGGGACATAGGTGGAGCGGTATATAGCCATCTTCTTTTTCTTACCAACCTCTCTCTTGCTGAGGAATCCTCGATTTATGGACTGAAAAAGTCTCCCAGCTGCTGCTTTTCGAGTGGCCCACTCTTCTTTGATGCCTCCCTTTCGGTCTATAATAGCACCGAGGTATTTAAAGTGGTCGACCTGCTCCAGGACTTGTTCTCCCAGCTTAATCTGATGTCTTCTTTCTTCTCGTGATATCACCATGGATTTTGTTTTAGAGCTGCTTATGACCATCCCTCTCTTCTCCAGCTCTTCCTTCATGACTTGCAGGTTAGATTGGAGATATGCCTCTGATTTAGCAATCAGGGCAACATCATCAGCAAATGCCAGCTCTGAAATACAGACCTGTCTCATCTTCCAGTACCACACTGAATACTTTCTTGTTTTCCCTTACATGCCTTGATGACATCGTCCATGAGGAGTATGAAAAGATAAGGTGACAGGATATCACCTTGTCTTACACCAGTGGTGGCCCCGAACTCTTCTGACTTATGGTTTGCTGTCCTCACATAATTTCTGCAAGACTTGTAGAAGCTCTGTACAGCATGAATCAGAGGTGCTCTTATATGTGTCTGTCCATCAGTTGTCTCCCCGTAATCCAAGCTTTGGTGATGCGCGTACTCGCGTCATGTCAGTGATTAAGTACTGCGCTGAGGCGATTTACGTGTTAGTCTGTATACTGATATCGCTACGCCCACGATAACCAACATGGTTAGGTCGCTGCCACTCCTTGCAACGTGGTGAGAAATGGATAACAACCAGACATTACTTATCCCTGAGAAGGGTGTAAGAAGGAAAATACAAAATATCTGCTACACATAGCAGAAAAAGAAAGAAAGAAAGTGTTACAAATGAAAACACACAATAAAATCAGTACCACAAATGTACCGATACTGCTGGAGTGAAACAAAGATGGAGGATGATCGCCCCATTTTGTGACACCGATGAATGTCTATAGGTTTCACCCCTTCGCTGCTAAAAAAACGGATAACAGAACGCTGCTCCTCTTTGGTGCACGTCACTAGTGGGGTGGCCATCTTTAAACTCCTACTGGGAGGTCATGTGGTTCGTTTGCACCGTGATGCCACGTGCAGGACACTCTTGGCGTCCTTAGCAACAGTACTGCCAACTTACATGACAATGGCACGGTGTTTCGAATGTCTATCGACAATTTAAGGTTTTCATTTGAAGCCCCCTCGTAGTACCGACAAAATGGTAGCTGAAGATCTGCTTCAAAGATGGCAAATGACATATGGCCATCACCAGTATTATTCCTGGAAAAAACTCTATGGAGATAGAAATAGCCTCAAGCTGATCACGTACAGGAGTGAAGTGAAGAGATATCACTATAACTAGGTCGAGTTATATCAGGCGGGGGTGACCATTTCATTTCCTTGCTACCTTTGCCTCCCTTAAGAGAAGAATCAGGTACGCATACAAGTTGGACAGAATTACGTAGATAAAAATAAAAAACATAATCAGTTTAAGTATTATTTCATGTTATTCGGCATCATTTTTATATAATTTCGACAACCGTATCTAATGATAGTTGGACCATAAATTGTAATATCCTCCGTGGATCTAATGATAGTTGGACCATAAGTTGTCATATACTCCGTGGATCTCATTATATTTTTATTTTTGAGAAAGAACAAATTATAAACCGGATTAAAAATTAAAACAATGAAAAAACTATACCCAAAAATTCGAATTAAACGAGGGCATTATACGGTACGAATAAAAATCATTACCAAAACCAATTAAAAATATTTCTCTGCAGAGACAAAAGTCAGCGAGTTGACTTGCACTACTAAATAATTAATTTGAGAAATAAAGTGCATCTTGGGATTCCACAAACTGTGCACTATCATTGACTGTTGAACTAGCTATGATGTTTCACAGCTTATTTCTGCATTTGTTTTTAATCTCGTGCTTCAGAGCGCATTTAAAAAAATCGATTGTGCAAACAATTAGAAAAAACATATGATTCAGCGGCTTCTTCTTCTTTGATCCTTAGCCGCCGACCGTCAAAGCAGTCAGTGGCCATCACGCCTGGTGGCGTCTTGTAGGGCAACAACAAATTGATTCCACTTTGCTCGGTCGGTGGTAATCCTTCGTACGGTGCCCCAACTCTGGTTCATTCTTTGCATCTCTGCCTCCACAGTCCTCCGCCAGGTTGTTTTTGGTCGGCCTCTCTTTCGTTTTCCTTCAGGGATCCAAAGCATAGCTGTTCTTGTGATGGCATCGGGGTCTCTTCTGAGGACATGGCCAACCCAGCTCCAGCGTCTGCCAGCTATGATGGTGTGCATGTCCTCTTGCTTGCTCCGAGTAAGCAGATCTTGGTTGGTGATGGTATTCGGCCAAAAGATTCGGTGAATTTTTCTTTGGCATGTTGTGTGAAAAGAGGACAATTTCGACGTTTCCTTCTTTCAGCGGCTTCGCTAATCTAATTACTGATTTTTAAAAAATTTTTAGCTCCATCAAAGAAATTGTCCAAGATGCTTTACAATGAAGCAATACACAGTTGTTATCCTTTAACAAAAAATGAGCACGTGGCGTCATAAACAGTGTGTCATCTACAATTTTGCTAAACGAATAATATTTATCCAATGTTAAAGATAAACTAATTTATACTTTTTTTTTAACAGAAAATTTCCACAAACGTTTTCATATAAATGTGAAACTCCTCTGTTATTGCTGTTTTGAGATCCTCTAAGATTTAAGTTTCCGTGTAGCCACCAACGCCCAGGAGAAAATCAAGAGAGCAGAGCAAGCTTCTATATATCGCCTTTATTGGCCTGACAAAGACATTTGATCTGGTTAGAAGGGATGGACTCTTCAAAATCCTCCCGAAAATAGGATGCCCCACTAAATTACTGGACATGATAAAGTCATTCCATCAAGACATGAAGGGAATAGTTAAGTATGCTGGAAACACATCACAGCCCTTTGACATACGCAGTGGCGTCAAACAAGGCTGCATCCTAGCTCTGATCCTATTAAGGGTCTTCTTTGCCTCGCTCTTAAAACATACATTCATGGGTGCAGCCGAAATAATATACTTTCACACTAGGTCAGATGACCAACTGTTTAGCCTCACAAGGCTGGTCAAAAACTAAAATCAGAAGGGTCACTGTAAGAAATGTGTTGTTCGCCGATGACTCTGTAATCGTCACTCAAGGTCAACAGCAGCTACAGTGCTTTATGAATCGCTTCACCCAACCATGCAAGGACTTTGGCTTCACAATAAGTCTACAGAAAACAAATGTGCTGGATCAGGATGTGGATGTTGCACCAGTTATCACTATAGATAGCTGTGAACTGGCAGTGGTGCATCACTTCACATGCCTGGATTCTACCATCAACGACAAACTCTCTCTGGACACATAAATCTACAGCCGTATTGGCAAAACTCACAAAACTCCAAACTCACAATGAAGACCAAAGCTGTGGTATATAATGTATGCGTCACCCGCACGCTTCTATAAGGAAGTAAGACAGGGACAACCTATGCTAAGCAAGAAAGGATGCTCAATACCTTCCATCTACGGTGTCTACGCCACATTCTTGGTATTTCATAGAAGGACAAAGTGGCAAATGTTGAGGTGCTGTCACGTGCTGGCCTTCCAAGCCTTTATACACAGTTTGTTTTAAAAGCGCAGACTACGCTGGCTTGGCCATGTCCGGTACATGGAAGATGGTCGCATCCCCAAAGATATTTTCTACGAACATCTGGTAGGTGACATAAGAACAGTTAAGCGACCGCAGCTGAGATTCAACGATGTTTGCAAGAGAGACACGAAGGTGAAGGACATAAATCCAACAACCTGGGAGGATGAAGCTGCAGATTGCACCAAGTGGAGATGCTCCCTACAGCGCCACCTCAGGTTGGAGGAAAAGCAGCTCCCACAACACGTAGAGGAGAAAAGAACACGGCGAAAAGAACACAAAGGAATAAAACAGCTGAGGGCACATTCCCATAGCCAGTTATGACCCTAACCATAACCCTAACATTCCCATAGCCAGTTATGACCCTAACATTCCCATAGCCAGTTATGACTGAAGTCAGCTACAACTAAATATCCCCGATAAAATATACTCATGGAACAAAGTAAGTGTGCAACACTTTATAGGGCCTGTGCGTGATTTCATGGACGAAATGAAATAAAAGTTGGCACACAATGTGGTTGAAATTTGAATAAAAGACCAAGTGATCACTTTGAATTTAGTGAAAGTGTCATGAAAGAAAGATAAAAACTAAAGTCAGTGTGGCATCCCCACGAAAAAATGAAATCGTGATTTCAGTACCGTGTATGTCCACCTTGAGCTGTTATCACTGCTTGACAGCGTCTTCTCATCGAGCCAATGAGACGTTGGATCTGTTGTTGGGGGATGTTATTCCATACTTCTTGCAACGCTTGTGCTAACTGGTGGTGGTTTTCAGGAGGATTTTGTCTTCTTTGCAGCCTACGCTCCAGTTCGTCCCACAGGTGCTCGATGGGAGAAAGCAAAACGTTCTCCTGGACGCCTGTACACCAAATCACGCCCATTATTGCCTTGCAAACCGAATCTTGACTCATCAGAGAACAGAATGCGTCTCCATTGATGAGAGGGCCATGCTACGTGCTGTCTGGCCCAGGCCAAGCGCGCTTGTCTATGGCGAACTGTCAGTGCTGGTCTAACTGCAGGTCTGTGAGGTAAGAGATTTGCCTCTCTGAGCCTATTCCGCACTGTTCTGCACGACACGGGTCTTAAACCTGGAATGTTCCTGGCAGTCCATGTTGCCTGAATAAACCTGTTACGCAAGTGCATAAGGCGTATGTAACGGTCTTGTGCAGGGGTGGTAACTCGTGGTTGGCCACTTCTATGGCGATCAGCAGTGGATCCAGTTTGGTGGAAACGAGCATGAATACGTGATATAGTGTTCCTGTGAACATTGAAATGTTGTGATATAGTCGCTCCAGCAGCTAACATCCCTATAGCTATTGGTCGCTGTTGTTGGTTCAATCTTGGCATTGTCAAAAAAGATGTTTCTGTTTGACTCTTGGTACTCTCTATTTCAAAGATTACGTTTTCACATGCTTGTGATTAGAGCTATACACTTACCTTCCTTTTATCTGTGATAAATTCTCCCCTACGGCACTTGTCACGTGATTTATCTTGCACTGTGATTATCTCCCCATGACTGGTGCGATCCAATTGTAATTGCACGGGTAAGTGAACAACACTCACACAGAAATGTGTGCCAACTTGCATTTGAGTTCACACAAGAACACACGCACAGTGCCCTGTGAGTGCTGCACACTTACTTTTTTTCATGAGTTTATATTCACTGGACTTAAATCAGGAGATGTGGCTGGTCATTCTGTCGGTCTCCGTCTTCCAATCTACATATTTTGTTTCTTTCATCAAGAAATTGTCTGACAACAAGGGAGTAATAGTCTGCGGAAAAAAGAAAGAAGGAAAAGAAAGAAAGAAAGAAAGAAAGAAGGATTAAGAGCGGTAGACATGGTGTACTCGAAATGTTTAGCTATCCTCAAAACAATGAAAAAAAAAACGTTATTATGCTTATTTACTACGCATTTTTTTCATACATGATATTTTGAAAGGGAAAATGACTTTTAGCTCACCCTGATAGATTAGAATCAAGAATAGTTCCAGGAATAATGACCTTGTGTCCCAATCAATAATGTTTTTCTTTATTTATTTTTTTATAACTTTTATTTATCCCAGAACATTCACGGCAACATATTTTATAGGAGGAAAATAAATACGTGACTATTCCTTCACTAATAACCTCCAACTCACTAGGAGCGTAGTATAGACATAGAAATCCCCTCAGTCATAACTGACAATTAGAATACGCCGCTGAGGTGACAGTCCTTCAGTCATAACTGACACTAGGAATACGCCCCTGTGGTGACAGTCCTTCAGTCATAACTGACAATAGGAATACGCCCCTGAGGTGACAGTCCTTCAGTCATAACTGACAATGAGAATACGCCCCTGAGGTGACAGTCCTTCACTCATAACTGACAATGAGAATACGCCCCTGAGGTGACAGTCCTTCAGGCATAACTGACAATGAGAATACGCCCCTGAGGTGACAGTCCTTCACTCATAACTGACAATGAGAATACGCCCCTGAGGTGACAGTCCTTCACTCATAACTGACAATGAGAATACGCCCCTGAGGTGACAGTCCTTCACTCATAACTGACAATGAGAATACGCCCCTGAGGTGACAGTCCTTCAGGCATAACTGAATGAGAATACGCCCCTGAGGTGACAGTCGTCAGCTGACTTTTTCCTGTCGTTCCTTGCGGCATGACCTTTTTTCTTTTGCTTCTTGTAAGAGCTTCTTTACGCCCATTCTGAGGTGGCGCCGTAGGGACACCGCCATTTGATGCGATCGGCCGCTTCATCCTCCTGCGTTGCTAAATTGATGTTCAGTGCCCTCATGTCAAATGCCCTCATGTTCAGTGCCCTCATGTCCAATGCCCTCATGTTCAGTGCCCTCATGTCCAATGCCATCATGTTCAGTGCCCTCATGTCCAATGCCCTTAATGTTCAGTGCCCTCATGTCCAATGCCCTCATGTTCAGTGCCCTCATGTCCAAGAGAGACATATCTTTGAACCTCAGCTGCCGTTTCCTGGCTGTTCTTTTGCCAACTACCAGTTGTCCGCAGAAAATGTCTTTGGGGATGTGACCATCTTCCATACAGCGGACATGGCCACGCAAGCGTAGACCCACAAGTATAGGCCTTCAAATAACATATGCGTAGTCCTCTCATTTTGTGTCTTGGAGTTTGTTTGTGGTAGTCGGTCACTTGCTCATCCCTCCTTTGTAGTTTTTACGACATGCATGTGGGTTACAGCCTTATTATTCCCAAATCCCCTTTTGGGCTCAGGTAACACGTGGATGCACGTGACTATATGAGTTTAATACTTGTCGTTATCTTCTACTGTTCCCTTGTTTTCTCCTTATAGCGCGCCCTAAACCACTACAGCAGCTGGTCACATGGCAGCCTCACTACAGCAGCTGGTCACATGGCAGCCTCACTACAGCAGCTGGTCACATGGCAGCCTGACATCTTTGCCTCTTACTACAGCAGCTGGTCACATGGCAGCCTCACTACAGCAAAATGGCAGCCTTTGTTTTCTCCTTATAGCGCGCCCTAAACCACTACAGCAGCTGGTCACATGGCAGCCTCACTACAGCAGCTGGTCACATGGCAGCCTCACTACAGCAGCTGGTCACATGGCAGCCTGACAAAATCTTTGTTTTCTCCTTATAGCGCGCCCTAAACCACTACAGCAGCTGGTCACATGGCAGCCTCACTACAGCAGCTGGTCACATGGCAGCCTCACTACAGCAGCTGGTCACATGGCAGCCTGACAAAATCTTTGTTTTCTCCTTATAGCGCCCTAAACCACTACAGCAGCTGGTCACATGGCAGCCTGACAAAATCTTGGTTTTCTCCTTATAGCGCCCTAAACCACTACAGCAGCTGGTCACATGGCAGCCTGACAAATTCTTTGTTTTCTTACATTGGTATTTTGTGTCGCAGCCCCATGAACAATTTCATATGTGTCGCCTATTACGACATGCCTGATGAAGTAATAGTCCCATTCTGTCTGAGGAGATTAAGAAAATACATTTAAGGGAGGTACAGAGACAGCAAGAGAGAGAGAGAGAGTGAGAGAGAGAAAGAGAGAGAGAGAGATTTCTTAAAAGAAAAAGAGGGCAAACAGACAAACATAAAGACGGAAGTATGCACGTTATTTGTCGATTCTTTGACGTCATTTGATATATGATATAGTCCATTATCTGTGAAGATAAGTCACGTTCGTGAAAAATAAGAGACGTGGTTTATCACGTTCGTGAACCATTAGCCAATAGCCGATTCATCTATCACTTGATACCCGACAAACTCCTTGTGGACAGGGTTAATTTTAAGGAAAGTATATTTTTTTTCCTGTATTTTACTGTAGAATATTAGAGAGTTCATTTTCAGTGTTATATAGAATCAATCCTGCCGTACGGAAGTGGGTCATGGATAATTATGATCAAGTATGCAAAGTATAAGAGGCCACAAAGACGTGGTTTTATGTTTAAAATACCATGGACGGTTTAAAATAAATAGTGCTAGCATTTTAATAACCTTAAAATTGATAGAAAATGACCTATAAAAATACTTTTATGACCCAAAAAGCCCCCAAAACTACCCTATTCAATAAAAAAAAAAAATGACCTAAAACACAAAACTGTCTTTTTAAGTTCCTGTGCTAAACTAAAATTATTTTCTATTATTAAAAGAAGAAAATTAATGGCATAAAACAAACAAAAAAGAACCTAACAAATATAATTTA
Organism: Oreohelix idahoensis; assembly: GCA_024509875.1. Classification (NCBI taxonomy): domain Eukaryota; kingdom Metazoa; phylum Mollusca; class Gastropoda; order Stylommatophora; family Oreohelicidae; genus Oreohelix; species Oreohelix idahoensis. The sequence goes on from JAMPIV010020380.1 coordinate 34,712, forward strand.
GTTTATTGCTGTTACCGTGTGAACGTTACCGTGTGAATGTTACCGTGTGAACGTTACCGTGTGAATGTTACCGTGTGAATGTTACCGTGTGAACGTTACCGTGTGAATGTTACCGTGTGAACGTTACCGTGTGAATGTTACCGTGTGAATGTTACCGTGTGAATGTTACCGTGTCAATGTTACCGAGTCAATGTTACCGTGTCAATGTTACCGTGTCAATGTTACCGTGTCAATGTTACCGTATGAATGTTACCGTGTCAATGTTACCGAGTCAATGTTACCGTGTCAATGTTACTGTGTCAATCTGACATTCTTTGTTACTAACCAAATAAATGACTAATAAAACAATAAAGGGCGAAGACATAAATTAAAAAACCCAACTTAATTTATTTTTTTACCTTTTCTGTGTTAAACTGAAATCTATTTTATTAACCAAAAACATGCAGTCATACAAACACACAAACCCACACACGAATGCACACACACAAACACACACACCTTAAAAATGCTATTTATAATTTTCACAATTTCCGTGCCAAACTTAAAATTGTATTTTCATTAACTAATATAAATCCTTATTAAAAACACACACACAAAAGACATGAAATAACAACTGAATATTTTTACAATTTCTGTGACAAACTGAATTTGTTTATTTAATGAATTAAGCAATTTTTTTTAAATTTAAAATTTTGCCTGGTTTTGGCGAGGCACGTTCCATTCAACTTAGTCGGTTATATTAGGGCGTATGTCCAAATAAAAAAGATCTTTAGGTGTGAAAGTTAAGCTAATTAAGTATTACAATGGAAGCCTGGTGCACATTTTCACAATCGAAAAAAAAAAAACAATTTTGCTTCGTTTTGTCGAGGCGAGCACCGTCTAACCTAGACACAGGGTCCATTGGTTATATAAGGCGCATGTCCATATGTAAAAGACCTTGTGATCTGGTTAATAGATTCTCAAAAGAAAATAACTGTCTTTTGTCTGCCAACAAAGCTTTAAACACTGAAAAGCTCCTGTCCACTACAACTGACACCACAGGAGCATGCTTGAAATAAGCTACATCCGTTGTTTCTAAGTCCGCTGAAAATTCACTAAGTGAAAAGTGTGAAATTAAGCACAGCTTTTCATATTCCACATTTTTTTTAAAAACTTGCTCAGTTATCTTTTGCACAGCCTTTTCTACATTTCAATTCACACTAAGTCATTCACTATTTTCTTCATCAAATCTATCTGATTCACTAATAGAACCGCTGACTTCATCAAATCTATCTGATCCACTAATAGAACCGCTGACTTCATCAAATCTATCTGATCCACTAATAGAACCGCTGACTTCATCAAATCTATCTGATCCACTAATAGAACCGCTGACTTCATCAAATCTATCTGATCCACTAATAGAACCGCTGACTTCATCAAATCTATCTGATCCACTAATAGAACCGCTGACTTCATCAAATCTATCTGATCCACTAATAGAACCGCTGACTTCATCAAATCTATCTGATCCACTAATAGAACCGCTGACTTCATCAAGTCTATCTGATCCACTAATAGAACCGCTGACTTCATCAAATCTATCTGATCCACTAATAGAACCGCTGACTTCATCAAATCTATCTGATCCACTAATAGAACCGCTGACTTCATCAAATCTATCTGATCCACTAATAGAACCGCTGACTTCATCAAATCTATCTGATCCACTAATAGAACCGCTGACTTCATCAAATCTATCTGATCCACTAATAGAACCGCTGACTTCATCAAATCTATCTGATTCACTAATAGAACCGCTGACTTCATCAAATCTATCTGATTCACTAATAGAACCGCTGACGTCTCTAGGGAAGTAATGGCACCCGGCAAAAATCCAAAATTTGACATTATGTAAGGAAATTTAACCAGCAACATTTGTTTTCACAGATTTAGGGACAATGATTAAACAGAATGGAGAAAACAATGAAGTAATTTGTAAAAGAACCAAAAAAACAAAAAAACCTGTAGTAAGAAAACACTAAACAATGCCTACTTGTTTTCAAAATGCAAAAATATGCAACAAAATGACTGAAAAACCACAAAAATGCTGTAAAATGACCGACAAATCTCAACAGCTGTCCTAACGTGACTAATATTGCTAAAATGCAAAATAATGTCTTAACAAAGGCTCTTAAATCAGCTTAGCTTTTGTTCAAACACATTTATATTCAGTTGAGCAAAGTTTTGGTTAAGCCAAAACAAAAAATGCAAAATCATCAAAATCAAAACCTTTGTAATAAGGACGTCTTGAAGGATACCAGTTTTATTAGTCACATTAGAAGAAAGCTGGAATATATCGTGGCAATAGGACAGCTGGAATATATCGTGGCAATAGGACAGCTGGAATATATCGTGGCAATAGGGAAGCTGGAATATATCGTGCCAATAGGACAGCTGGAATATATCTTGGCAATAGGGAAGCTGGAATATATCGTGGCAATAAGGAAGTTGGAATATATCGTGGCAATAGGGAAGCTGGAATATATCGTGGCAATAGGACAGCTGGAATATATCGTGTCAATAGGGAAGCTGGAATATATCGTGGCAATAGGGAAGCTGGACTATATCGTGGCAATAGGACAGCTGGAATATATCGTGGCAATAGGACAGCTTGAATATATCGTGGCAATAGGGAAGCTGGAATATATCGTGGCAATAGGACAGTTGGAATATATCGTGGCAATAGAAAAGCTGGAATATGTCGTGGCAATAGGAAAGCTGGAATATATCGTGGCAATAGGGAAGCTAAAATATGTCGTGGCAATAGAGAAGCTGGAATATGTCGTGGCAATAGGGAAGCTGGAATATATCGTGGCAATAGAGAAGCTAGAATATGTCGTGGCAATAGGAATAATTGTAGGGAAAAAAGTTAGAGGACGACAAAGAGAGAAGATATTGGACAATGTGACGTCATGGCATGGAAAAAGTCAATAAGAGAATTGATAAACACTACCAGAGACAGGAAGTTGTAGAGTGGCGTGATCACCTACGCCACCAGGTTTAGCACTTCAAGAAGAAGAAGAAGAGTATTATGAGTTATATTGCCAAAACAACAGAACAGACAAGATAAACAATGAAGTCAGGTAATATTGTGGAAAGCATCAACAGCCAGACACTAAGGAACGTTAATAAAGGCAAGAATACTGTATTTCCTTTCAAATTTTGTCTCAGAAGAGCTAAACGAACTGCACTTTAGAATTCACAAATTTCACCTTAGAATGGCTGAATGATCTGCACTTTAGAATTCACAATTTTTACCTTAGAATGGCTGAATGATCTGCACTTTAGAATTCACAAATTTCACCTTAGAATGGCTGAATGATCTGCAGTTTAGAATTCACAAATTTCACCTTAGAACGGCTGAATGAACTGTACTTTATGGATGAAGTGTCACAACTATGTTTTATTCATTGTTGCTGATTTTCTTGTTTTTCTTGTATGTTTATGATGTACTTTAAAAATCCACAGAGCTTGAAGTTGTTTACTGTAATTTGAGAGGTCTTCCAAGTTATAATGGCAAACAAGTTAAAGCAGACAAGTTAAAGCAAACAAGTTTTAATGGCAAACAAGTTAGAGCAGACAAGACATAAACCATATATTTCAATTATTCCATCTATTGTTTTGGTAGCTTTCTGTTTTGGTTCGTTTCTTTATTTTTAATTATATATGTTGATGTTCTAACAATAGAAATGACAACCAGATAAATGAAGACTTTCGCGCAGATGATTATTGCGCAGCCATATAAGGATTTAAATGTTATGACAACATCATTAATGTAAAACTGATAGACAGGAACCAAATAAACGCCAGTGGAACAAGAGCTAAAGAAAGGACGTTTAGATATGTCACACATTAACTCTTATCGGACGAGAGACAAGTATCTGAGGCCGATATTCCCAGGCGCTCGTGACGAAAGGCTAGTTATTGGGGCTACGTTTCTGTTTTGGGTTGTTGTGACAGAGATTATGTAACATAGAGTACCTATATCAACACGTCTTTGCTTCCACCTGGATTTCACCTTGCTTCCTTATTAGTTATGCACGTTTTGTTAATACAGAACCTTCGTACTTTCATATCAGTAAAACTCATAATTGTAGCCACGTATATTTTTTTCTTTTCTCTATTCTCTTACAGGCAATAGGAATGTTTAAAATCAAACCGTTGTAATATTGACAGATCAGCCTATGATGCACGTAGTGAGAAAAGGGGGAGATAAGCTTGTGAAGAAAATCAAGGGCGATTATTCTAAAGTCGTACTTTGTTAGTTACATTGGGCAGGGGAAGATAATCAGTCTCCCCCCTCCCCAAATCCGTTCGTTCGTATATGTAATTAGCTACAGACGGATGGAGGAGATCAAAGAGACAATTTGCCCGTGGGACCACGTTTACGGGCGGTTAAAGTGGCAAAGTAGACTTTGATTCAAAATCTGACCGAAGAATTCCCCAAAGGTGTTATGTCTCACACTGGTCAGTGACTTTTTGTCTATTTCATATATATATACTCCAGCTTTTAAAATCAGTTTATCCAGTACCCACATAATTTTTCAGAACATCTAGCCTCGAATTCTAGATCCCTTATAACAGTGAAATTACTTAGTTTTTCGATCGGAGATCGTTTTATTTCTGTTTGCGGTAAATATTTATAATAGCTTCTTGAGTGATTTAATTGTTAAATCAGTCATTTATTTTTCACTAGGATTTACTGTGTTAATTGGCTAGCGAATTAAAATAATTTATAGCTAAATTGTTCCAGCTGTAACGTTGATTTAATTAATTGCTAGTAACCAGTAAGAGATTGTAACTGAATTTTTTTTCTTGTTGAGGTGATCACTGGCCCAAGACAGTTTACATGTTGTTAGATGTGTAGTGCGAGCGTATGATGAGTTGAGTGTGGGTGCGAATGAAGACGCGAATGTGTTTAGGCTCGTATAGATGTAGATCCTGCAACCCATACTCTCACATGCAGTAATCAAGGATGCTTTGACACTGCAGGCATGTTTCAAGACATTTATTGACGGGAACACACATAATATCAACAGGAACAGTCAGTGTAACAAGGTCATGCTGACCTGACATCGATAGGTATACATTTGGCATTCAAAAAGGTAAACATCAGAATAGACGTGCATGGTCAATAGCAAAGTTCTTCAATAATGACAGTTCGTAGCGTCGCCCTTGGCGTCTCTGACTAAACGCGTCAGATGCCTTAGTTACCTTGACACACAGGTGCAACTTGGCACTCCCTGCCAATTGCACATATCAGGCTGTAGTATAATAGCCGGAAGCACAGGCCTCGTCCTAACGTCGGCCGTGTACTTCTGTTAAATAGGTTATCACCAACCCTGCAGTAATACTTATTGTAGATAGAAGTTCCGCCAATCTGCGGCTCCCACAATATATCCTCGTCACTGGATTTCTGGACAATATAAGACTAACAGTCTTGGATGGCTACCTCGAGCACAAATATATAAGTTCTGAAATGGCGGATCCGTGAACTGCTGTTCACCCTAGGTAATCCTTTACATGTTCTGCCACCGAAAAGCGTAATAATGCATAAAGGTCGGTATTACCTGGTAAATGAATCCTCAGAACTACACAAGGAATTCTGTCGTCATCCCGACGCACAGAGATTCACTGGGGAAAACTGCCATAGCAGTTACTTCGAAGATTCTCCCCGAAAAACAATGGACTCTTGGTCCCTTCAGAAAAACAGGACCTCCCGGCTTCCCGGAAGTATATCTCACTCCCGCTTAAAAAACCTTCCCATAGGCCCACGCCGAACTGTCAACCTCTGACCCTAAAGGTCAAACACAATGAATGAATAAACAAGGGAAGACAACCCCTAATCAACCTGACATCGCAGGTAAAGACACAATTATACTTATGATACAAACATAAGCAAATAACTTGACAGATGACTCCGTCGAAAATGACAGCAACACTACTACCACCCCCCTGTAAAAAAAAAAAAATGCAATTTTTTTTTTTTTTAATATGTTCATGAGCAAGATAGCACCAGTATCACTTCTGTGCTCATGCAAACAATGAACCTAATATCAGGTACAATAGAAGAGGGTACAAATCATCTCCCAACATAGGAGAAAATATTTCCTTTAAGCCAAACAAACTAAGGGATACCATTCAAGAAACCTAAGTTGCTGGCAATACCAATCATATATCAAACATTACTAAATAATATAATCATAGCAATATACAAATGTCAATGCTATTTTAGCAACATATCACTGATGGATGGACAAAATGAAATTTGTTAAATTATCTAAACATCATCCAAATACATTTGTATTACAACATATTATGATATTAAGGACAGACCTAAGTCTGAAAATATATCAGGAAAAACTAGGACACAAGATTTAACTGGAATCATGTGGGCATCTAGACAATATGTCCGCCATCACATTATCCGAACCACGGATAGCTCGCACCGTGAAATGGAAAGGCTGAAGAGCAATAGCATAACGAGTAGATCTCGAGCTCTTCAAATCCTTACTTTGCATAGCCGTAAGAGCTTTTTGGTCGGTTTCCATAAAGAAATGCGCGCCCAGAAGGAACCTTTGTAGCTTAAGAATGGACCAAACCATAGCCAACAATTCACGGTCCAAAACCGAGTAATTCCTTTCTGCCGCATTCAGCTTCCTAGAAATATACATTACAGGATGCAGAGTTCCTGAATATTCCTGCATTAGTGCCGCTCCAATGCCAGTGGAAGAGGCATCACTACGAAGGACAAAAGTCTTATCAATCGTCGGTAATCTTAAGATAGGATGAGATGAGAACAAATTCTTAACCTGATCCAATGAAGATTGGCATTCTTGGGACCAACGCACCATATTAGGAGAACCTTTTTTCAATAACGTTGAAAGTGGTGCCATAATGGAGGACAGATTCTCAATGAATCTTCCATAGAATTGTATCAATCCCAAGAGACTACGCACTTGCTTTTTTGTCTTCGGAACCGAGATATTTAATATCTTTGAAATGTTTTGGTCCTCTGTCTTCAACAGACCATGACCAACTCGATGACCTAGGAAGGAAATTTCACTAAACCCAACAAAAGCTTTAGAGGGTTTAGCAGTCAAACTATGCTCACGTAGAGTAGATAGCAATTCCTTCAGACCCACATAGTGTTCTTCCCAAGTATCGCTGAAAAGACAGATGTCGTCTAAATATGCAATGACATCTGCACGATCTGATAGAATTCGTCGCATCATGCGCACGAAAGTCGCTGGGGCGTTCATAAGCCCGAAAGGCATAAAATTCCATTGAAACAGACCCCTAGGTGTCGAAAAAGCAGTGAGAGGTTTGGCGTGTTCCGTCAATGGGACTTGCCAATAACCTTTCGACAAGTCTAGTTTAGTAAAGAATTTAGCTTTAGAAAGTCTAATAAGTAGATCATCTAATAACGGCATAGGTTCAGCATCGAACTTCGTAACTTGATTTAATTTGCGATAATCAACGCAAAGACGTATGTTATTGTCTTTCTTTCGAACAATAACTATCGACGAAGAATAAGCTGAAGTGGATGGTTCAATTATTTGTAGTTGAATCATTTCATCCAATTCTTTCTCGACTTGTGCTTGAAAATGAATAGGTATTGGGTATGGTCTTACTCTGATCGGATTACGATCAGTAAGTATGATGTCATGTTCTATGACATCTGTGTGTCCAGGAATGTCGGTAAGGACATCCTGATATGATTGTAACGTAGAGGATACTTGACGTTGTTCCTCAAAAGACAAGTTAGAAGAGACTGTAACGTCTCTCCACGATTCCGTTGAAATAAGTGGAATCGTAGGAAGAGGTAAGTTCACGTCAGAAAAAATAGTTTCCTCATCCTGTATAACGGACAGGGATGAGATGTGACCATGTTGAACTGGAGAGTCGTCCGTCGCCTGGAAAATAGGCTGTAAATAGTCTGGACGTTCAATAAACTCTGTTAACATATTTATATGGAAGGTTTTATGCCTTCCATCCACATCGACAATATAGTCGACATCAGAAATTTTCGAGACTATAGTGTATGGACCCTTCCAAGAAATGAGAAGTCTATTCTCTCTTGAGGGCAGTAAGACATATGCTTTGTCTCCAGGACAAAGTTGACGTAGGCGTCTTTTCTTATTAGCAAATCGCCTAGCTTTTTCTTTCGCAAATTCGGAAGATGAAGTTGCTAACCTGCACGATTCGATAATCTTTTCTCTAAGAGCTATAACATATTCATATGACGATTGTGTATCATCGTCAATATTATCGGAAGTTATCAAATCGTGTAACAAGGACATTGGCCCGCGCGGTTGCGCGCCAAAGACAAGTTCGAAAGGAGAAAACCCTGTATGCTCGTTGGGAACCTCTCTATAGGCAAAGAGGACTGCAGGTAAAACCCTGTCCCAATCTTCAGGATGATCCTCCGTTATCTTGCCAAGTAAGTTCTTTAGTGTCCTGTTAAGACGTTCTACCAATCCATTGGACATTGGATGATAAATACTACTGAGAGACCTTTTAATGTCTAGCGTAGCCATTACCTGAGACATAACGTCCGAAATTAACTGAGTGCCGTGATCCGACAGTATTTCTCCGGGGAATCCCAGACGAGAAAATACGAGCCAAAGAGCATCAGCGATATCGACAGTTGATATGCTCTTCAGAGGAATAGCCTCTGGCCAACGCGTGCACATGTCCACGCAAGTGAGGATAAATTGGTGTCCTCTGGCTGACTTAATTTTGAACGGACCAATGATGTCTATAGCCATTTTCTGAAACGGCCGAATCGGAATATCTGCAGCCTGAATAGGAGCAGCATGTCTCGGACCCCTAGACTTGACCTCTTGACAAATTTTGCAAGATCGGCAATAAATTCGGATGTCTTTATTCACGAATGGCCAAAAGAATGACGCAAGGACTCTAGTTTTAGTTCTGGAAAAACCCATGTGTCCCGCACACTGAGAATCGTGTGCATGCCGAAGAATTAAGGCTCTCATACACTTAGGCACAAGAATTTGCGAGTGCATAGACTTGTCCGAGTGTTGTACCATTCGTACCAATATACCATTCTTCATAGTGATATACGATTTGTGATTCGTATTTTGATTGGGATCCCCTTTCTTTGCAAGAAGGAAGTATTTCTTCAAAGAAGGATCCTCTTCTTGACGTTTAACAAACGAGTCATGGGAAATCACCAAGTGCTCGTCTTGGCTATCAACTTCATTACTATTATCAGATGAAGTTGGGGGATTAAGAGCTTGAGCTCTTGTCACCACTGCATTGACCGTTTGAATGTTTTTTTCTTCCCAACTAGAAATTTGTTGCGGGGTGCATTCCTTAACCCCATGAATACGACCGATTATAAGATCCGCAATAGGATTAGGAAGAAGACATGCATGGACATCTCCTGTGAAGAAAGGAGTGTCAATCCTAATAATAGCAGTAGGATAGCTTTCCATAGTACCACCAAATGTAACACATTTGATTGTTTTTTCCCGTGGCACAGCAAGGATCTATCAGAGACTCCTTAACCCCGACGGTAGTACATCCCGAATCGAAAAGTACTGAGACTAGCCTATCATTTATTAGACCTTTATGTAAGATGAGAGATCCTCTCCCATCATGCGCAACTGTAGCAGGTAGAGCAGGAAGAGGGTGACCACAACTTAGCGTAGATACAGTTGATGAGTCAAACAATGTTAAGCATTGGGGGCATTCAGTTGCTCTCCCAAAATCGAAAGCACAACCAGTGATAGCCCTAGAGTTACACTATCATTTACTGTATTACAGACTCCATCAAACTCTTGTTGCGCAGAGTTTGCCTGTTGGTAAGGTCTTTTTTTGTTAAACCTAGGTCTACCTCGATTATCATTTCCCCTGTAATTATTTCGACTATCATTTCCCCTGTAATTGTTATCATATTGCCTATTGTAATCATCATTCCGGTTTGAATCCCGGTTTCTAAATTCACCATCGTCATAATCTTGACGTCGAGAATGATTACCTCGAAAATTTGAATAGTTATTATTTGGATAGCCTTTACGAAAGTGTCTCAAATTATTACCACTAAAATTACGAGAACTACCATCTTGTCTCCACTGCATAGACGAAGAACCATCATGTGTTGGATTACTCCGCTTCTGAGTGTAATTTTGATTACTTCCCCTATTCCAATTTTGTTGAGCACCCTGAAATTTTTTTCTGAAATTAGGGCCATATGGTGTTGCCGAAGCAGCTGGCAACCCTTCTTTCACTTTAGAATTGCTAACTGTAGCATGGGGATGTGCTGTGGCATACTGACAACAGTATTCCTCCATTTCTTTTAAGTTTTTAGGCTTACGCTCATGAAGGAATGCAAGAAAAGAATCATTAACAGATGACAAAACCTTATCTCGCAATAATAAGTCCATTAGACCTTCATATGTTTTCTCAATCTGAGACAACTCAACCCATCGTGTAAATGTACGACGTATCTTTGTAACAAAATCAGAGAAATCTACTCCATTTTCTGGCAACATTGTCCTAAAACGAAGACGATAGTCTTCTTGTTTTAATTGGTATTTCTTTAGTAATGCTGCCCTGACAACATCATAATTAGTCCTCTCATGTTCGTCTATTGTCATAAGAGTAGTCACTGTGTCACCTGTAAAAAATGGCATCAGTTGTTCAACATATTTTTCCTTTTTTATGTTATGCGTATCGCACAAAAATTGGAATCTATCTAGATAATCTGCTACGTCATCCTTTAAAGGATTGAAATGAGGCAATTTAATCCTACTAACAAACTCCTTTGTCGTACTCGAAGTTGTTTGCTGAGCACCCGTACTCGCCAATTTCAATTTCTCTCTAACTCCAAAATTGCGAGTTTTTCATCAAGTTCCATCTTCTGTTTTCTTTCCTCATGTTCCATTTTTCTAATTTCAGCCTCAGCAGCAGCTTGAAGTTTTTTTTTCCTCTGCAGCAGCTTGAAGTTTTTTTTCCTCTGCAGCAGCTTGAAGTTTTTTGTCTTCCATTTCCATCTGGAATTTTCTTTCATCAGCTGCAGCTTGAGCTTTCCTCTCCTCAGCAGCAGCTTGAGCTTTTCTCTCCTCAGCCTCTCTTTGATACCTTCTTTCTTCAAGTTCTAATCTTCTATTCTCAGCTTCTAGCTTCTTTAGTTCAGCTTCTGCTTTCAATTTAATTTCCTCTTTTTGTTTCTTTTCTTCTGACTTTAATGCAATGGCGAATTGAGCAGATGAATATTCTTCCAATTCTTTACCAGACTTACCAAGGGTCAACCCTTGCTGGATGAAGAAATCCAATGTAGACATTCTGTCTAATGAGATCAGAAACCTGAAAAAAAATTAAATAAATTACCTTATCCCACTTCAATGGGAGACAAGTCTGAAATGCTAGACTTGTATACTCACTTCACTTTATTTTACTGTCTCAATCTTTGTAGATAACAAGTCTTTTATCAAAGAACTTGTATAAATATCTTATATAATATTATTTAACAAACTCTATATGAAGAGTCTACCTTATCAATAATATCAAAACATGACCAAGTATGTGTATGTAGACTGTGCATGACAGTAATGTAGTACAACCAAAAAAAAAAATACAAAGACAAAAATACAAAACAATACAAATGGCAACACTGTTTTAACCAAAAATGTGTAGAGAAATACACAAGAAAGGAGAGACCTACAGAATACAAACAAAACAAATCGACAATCAAAACTGAAAAACAGACAAAATATTACAAAAACAACGTTAAGTACAATTACATCACAGCTAACATCAATAGCGACCAATTGTCACTAGCAAATTTCCAAATTAAGAAAATTTGCACCTACAGACCGCTTACAGTAAGCCTCGATCAAGTGGCATATTTACCGTAAGACCCACCAACCGAAAAACCCGCAGAAAAATACACAAAACAGTAGAAGTGACATAAACATATAGCAATCAATTTCAATGTGTTGCAGAACAAGTTCAGTCACAGCTGAAACTAAAATAAATTTCTTGCTCCTTGCGAACACAGAAACGAAATGTCAAACGCGCACTGAACGTCAAATCCACTGTAACATAAAGTGGTATTCACGAACCAAAGTTACTATGACCTTCTCAAATTAGGGCTTGCACATTGAATGTTTACAATTTCACGTACTGTTTACAGACACTTGACCTCCAACAATGTAGCTTGAATACTCTGACCTAGAAAAGTCTGTTGTTGAATGAAACGTGTAACAACCCGCAGTACTGTTTACAATAGGAACCCGCCTTCTATGCAGTTATGGTCCACGTAGCAAATGCCTAGTAGTTCACTTCAGTACTTGTCTTGTTATGCTTTATGTAGCATTATAATATAAATGCTCGTACTGTTTATTTGTGTCAACCGTTGATGACCTATATCTGTCCTGTTGTAGCCAAAACTTGCAAATGTAGAATTAGCACTGTGTGTTACGGCTGTCCCGTGTGTAGCTTAGACCCACAGATCAGAAGTGTAATGTGTACTTGTCCTTCTTGTAACTTTCTCGACAAAACTGGAGACATCATACATGTAACAGCCAACCAGGAATGTAAATTTCTGGATCCATAAATGTCAACAATAATGTCAAATGCTCGCTCTGTTCTTTTTAAACCCACAGATCTGGTCCATCAGAAATGTAAGTTTCTAGGCCACATTGGCGACAAGAAATGTATCATAAGAGCCCACGTAACTGGTCCACCAGAAATGTAACTGAATTTTTTTTCTTGTTGAGGTGATCACTGGCCCAAGACAGTTTACATGTTGTTAGATGTGTAGTGCGAGCGTATGATGAGTTGAGGGTGGGTGCGAATGAAGACGCGAATGTGTTTAGGCTCGTATAGATGTAGATCCTGCAACCCATACTCTCACATGCAGTAATCAAGGATGCTTTGACACTGCAGGCATGTTTCAAGACATTTATTGACGGGAACACACATAATATCAACAGGAACAGTCAGTGTAACAAGGTCATGCTGACCTGACATCGATAGGTATACATTTGGCATTCAAAAAGGTAAACATCAGAATAGACGTGCATGGTCAATAGCAAAGTTCTTCAATAATGACAGTTCGTAGCGTCGCCCTTGGCGTCTCTGACTAAACGCGTCAGATGCCTTAGTTACCTTGACACACAGGTGCAACTTGGCACTCCCTGCCAATTGCACATATCAGGCTGTAGTATAATAGCCGGAAGCACAGGCCTCGTCCTAACGTCGGCCGTGTACTTCTGTTAAATAGGTTATCACCAACCCTGCAGTAATACTTATTGTAGATAGAAGTTCCGCCAATCTGCGGCTCCCACAATATATCTTCGTCACTGGATTTCTGGACAATATAAGACTAACAGTCTTGGATGGCTACCTCGAGCACAAATATATAAGTTCTGAAATGGCGGATCCGTGAACTGCTGTTCACCCTAGGTAATCCTTTACATGTTCTGCCACCGAAAAGCGTAATAATGCATAAAGGTCGGTATTACCTGGTAAATGAATCCTCAGAACTACACAAGGAATTCTGTCGTCATCCCGACGCACAGAGATTCACTGGGGAAAACTGCCATAGCAGTTACTTCGAAGATTCTCCCCGAAAAACAATGGACTCTTGGTCCCTTCAGAAAAACAGGACCTCCCGGCTTCCCGGAAGTATATCTCACTCCCGCTTAAAAAACCTTCCCATAGGCCCACCCGAACTGTCAACCTCTGACCCTAAAGGTCAAACACAATGAATGAATAAACAAGGGAAGACAACCCCTAACTAGACGCTTTTTATTTACTTTTATAAAAAACGATAAAATAAGATCTACACTTGTAGTTCGCTATTCAAAGTTAAATAACCGAGTGTATAATAATTATCAATCTGCGATAGAATATTGGTGTAGTGGTTAAATGTTTGTAAATTTCCTCCTATCTAGTACGGGTTCAAACCCAAAAACTACCAGCGGCTTAAGCCTACGCCTAACCCTGAATCTGAGAGTAACGGATCTAAGTTCCAACAGTACAAAAAGAACATTCTTACTTAGTTATCGGATCTTCAAGTTGAACCTGTCTGGCCTCTTGTTTACACCCAGAAAGAGACAGAGTATCAACCCAAAGAATATTAAGAATAAATTGTAATTGGGCCTATAGCTATCCAGATTTCTTTTTCCCAATTTCCTTTACATTCAGCCCGTTGTGGCGACATAATCAAACCTTAACATTTCCTGACTTTCGACCATTTGTGGTGTGAAAAGGAATTTTATACTGAGAGAAGTTACAGACCTGACATTCCTTTATTTGATGGAAATATCAAGCTACTGACACTGTGAGCACTGTTAAATTTCTTACCTGGACTAATTAATGTGACATAAACAGAAATCCTAATAACAGCAACGAAGTAAACGTTCCCCGGAGAAGTGGATTTAATTAGTCTTTGAGGAGCTGTGGTTTATTTTGCCAAAATAACACCGGATTTGCTGTGTGTGTTCCAAAAGATTGTTCCAGACGTTGCTAATCAACAATTAGGTAAAAACGAATGAACGTGGCCACGGTTGTATGGAAAGAGAGAAAGCAGGAATGAGTAATTCTTTTATCGTATAATCCATGTACTCACTTTGTTTATTTCTTATTTTGTTTTGCTAATATTGTTCATTTCAGAATAGATTAACTTAGAAACTCTGTTCTTTACAGTATAGAAAAATCCTATACCACAGGGCTAATCCTTTGACCTTTTGGGGGGTTAATTAATTTCTTCTTGTGGGATCTTCTTTCAACAGAGGGACTGGCACTTATGTGTCTATTTCTTTATTAATTCTGTAACCTATGATTTTTATATTTTGATATTTTGAAAATAGCTGCTGTGAAGTTTTCCTTTATGATAAATAAAAGTAACATACAACTTATTACCTGTGTCGGTCAGGTCGTTCCAATATCCATATTCCATTAATATAGTTTCACGTTTGTGCGTCTAAGTGTCGTCACTATCTCTGTGTGTGTGTGTGTGTATGTGAGTGGTTAATAATATATATTAATATATATATAGGTATACTGTCTGATCAACAAAGTTCTGTTGTAGAGATAGGCTGGACTAGAGTATTTTCTCAAATCCAGGGACAGACTCTAGGTTTTTACCATTTCACTCGTGAAATCTATTTTCTTTACCTTATCTCTCACTGAGTACCACCTCTGTTCAGTTCTATTCAGACGGGACCAAAATATATCTTAAAAGCCTATCAAAAATCTACGACAGTTTTCGCAATTTCATATTGTATTTTAATTCTCATTTAATTTCGTTAAATACACCATAATTATACATGTTAAAGAAAATGTGGAAAGAGCTCACGTTAACACCACATGGAAACTCAAAGAGAAGGACACGTTTTGCGTCAAATGTGGGGAAACCACCATGTCTTTTAAAAGTTAAGAAACTCAGGTGATAGTATTACAATGTAGACTCTGTTCTGGAATTTTCAGAGTAAGAGAAATAGAGGGACACTAAACAAACAAACAAACAAACAAACAACAACAAACAAATAAACAAAGAGGCATGAAGACAGATAAACCAGGTACAGTATAAGGATGATGGATAAATAAGCCAGGTACAGTATAAGGATGATGGATAAGTAAGTCAGATACAGTATAAGGATATTGGATAAGTAAACAATGTACAGTATAAAGATGATGGATATGTAAACCAGGTACATTATAAGGATGATGGATAAGTAAACCACTTACAGTATAAGGATGATGGATAAGTAAACCAGGTACAGAATAAGGATGATGGATAGGTAAACCAGGTACAGTATAAGGATGATGGATAAATAAGCCAGGTACAGTATAAGGATGATGGATAAGTAAGTCAGATACAGTATAAGGATATTGGATAAGTAAACCAGGTACAGAATAAGGATGATGGATAGGTAAACCAGGTACATTATAAGGATGATGGATAAGTAAACCACTTACAGTATAAGGATGATGGATAGGTAAACCAGGTACAGAATAAGGATGATGGATAAGAGAAAAAAAGATCGAAAATAGGGGATTCGTCTTACTAGGACAAAAGGTAAAGAAAATAGCCAACGTTGCGGAAACAAGGTCTTAGTCAGGGAAAGGAAAAAGAGCGAGAGTTAAGTAGGAAACATGAGAAAAGAAATAAAAGTGGGTTATCCGTTAAGACTAAGTGCAGCCTATTAGGTCGACCAGAGCTATCTTCCTCCAACGCATAAGGGAGACATAGAAATACCCTGAACGGATCGTACGGGGCAAGATGACTGGGCATGTTTGTGATGAAGACATTTGCTACCAGGTGGGTCTTAAAAGTATTGGTAATGTTAATAAGCTAATACAGATGAAAAACCTATGGCAAGGCACAAGCAAAGAAACAAAGTTACAACTGATCAGAGCATGTATATTCCCAGTAGCAACATACGGCTGCGAGACTTGGACACTCAATAAAACAGTTGCAAAAAAGATTACATCATTCGAAATGAAATGCTACAGAAGGATGTTGAGAATACCCTGGACAGAAAAAAAGACCAACAGAGAGTACTGCTATCTCACTAAACGTACAGGGGGCTCCTAAATACCATCGCAATAAGGAAGCTGAAATTTTTACGGGGCATATAAAAAGACATAATGTCTTTGTGATGAAGACATTTGCTACCAGGTGGGTCTTAAAAGTATTGGTAATGTTAACGATCTGGCGTAGAAGTGTTGGTTTATGTGTATCCATTCTAAATAAGCGTCCAAACTATTTTATTCTCTGTCACTATCTATTCCAAACCCGGGCTTCTTCTTTTTGACCTTTCAACTGTCCTAGGAGCATAGGCCTTCAACAAACGTATGGCAAGTTTTGTGCCATCACTCGAGGTCTACCCTGACTTCTTCGCCCTCTTCATTTCTGTCTGCAGTTGTCTTCTCCGTGAGTTCATCTACCGTCTGTTACCCGAGGCACGTCAGTACAAGGACTGCCTTGTAATGATATCAACATGTTTCCTCAATGTATGTCCTATCTATCTCCAGCGTCTTGTTCCACTCTGACTTGTCTGGTTGTTGTCATCAGGTCCACATTGGTGACCTTGTCTGGTTGTTGTCATCAGGTCCACATTGGTGACCTTGTCTGGTTGTTGTCATCAGGTCCACATTGGTGACCTTGTCTGGTTGTTGTCATCAGGTCCACATTGGTGACCTTGTCTGGTTGTTGTCATCAGGTCCACATTGGTGACCTTGTCTGGTTGTTGTCATCAGGTCCACATTGGTGACCTTGTCTGGTTGTTGTCATCAGGTCCACATTGGTGACCTTGTCTGGTTGTTGTCATCAGGTCCACATTGGTGACCTTGTCTTTGGTTGTTGTCATCAGGTCCACATTGGTGACCTGACTTCTGGTTGTTGTCATCAGGTCCAATTCTGACCTTTGTGTTGGACCTTTTTCATTTGATCTCCGTATATTGTCCCAATGCTGGTTTTGTCAAGGTCCGTTAGTCCTTTCTTTGTTATTTTCATATCCATTGTCTGTTGCTGGTTGTTGTCCCCTCCCACATTGTCTGTCCCTCCAACGTTGTCTGTCCCTCCCACATTGACCTTGTTGGTTCTGTTGACATTGGTGACCTTGTCTTTGTTGATCCAACATTCTGATTTTTTGTGTCCCTCCAACATTGGTGACCTTGTCCCTCATCAGGTCCATTGTGATCTGTCCCTCCAACATTTCTAATCCCCCAACATGTCCTGTTATGCAAGCATTCCGTCATTCCAACATTGTCTGTCCCAGAGCCATCAATTGTCTGTTCCCCTCTTGACATTGTCTGTCCCTCCCAACATTTTCTGTCCCCCAACATTGTCATGTCCCTCCGACATTGTACTGTCCCTCCAACATTGTTAGTCCCTCCCACATTCTTATTCTGTCCCTCCAACATTGTCTGTCCCTCCAACATTGTCTGTCCCTCCCACATTGTCTGTCCCTCCAACGTTGTCTGTCCCTCCCACATTATCTGTCCCTCCAACATTGTCTGTCCCTCCAACATTGTCTGTTCCTCCCACACTGTCTGTCCCTCCAACATTGTCTGTCCCTCCCACATTGTCTGTCCCTCCAACATTGTCTGTCCCTCCAACATTGTCTGTCCCTCCAACATTGTCTGTCCCTCCAACATTGTCTGTCCCTCCAACATTTTCTGTCCCTTCAACATTGTATGTCCCTCCAACATTGTATGTCCCTCCCACATTGTCTGTCCCTCCCACATTGTCTGTCCCTCCCACATTGTCTGTCCCTCCAACATTGTCTGTCCCTCCCACATTGTCTGTCCCTCCCACATTGTCTGTCCCTCCCACATTGTCTGTCCCTCCCACATTGTCTGTCCCTCCCACATTGTCTGTCCCTCCCACATTGTCTGTCCCTCCAACATTGTCTGTCCCTCCAACATTGTCTGTCCCTCCCACATTGTCTGTCCCTCCCACATTGTCTGTCCCTCCCACACTGTCTGTCCCTCCCACATTGTCTGTCCCTCCCACATTGTATGTCCCTCCAACATTGTCTGTCCCTCCAACATTGTCTGTCCCTTCAACATTGTCTGTCCCTCCCACATTGTCTGTCCCTCCAACATTGTCTGTCCCTCCCACATTGTCTGTCCCTCAAACATTGTCTGACCCTCCAACATTCTGTCCCTCCAACAGTGTCTGTATTGCTGCCAAGGTACATGTATGATTCTGTATCTTGTAATGGTGTTTCTTCTAGTACAATCTTGTTACATCGGCTAGTTCTTATTTTTTTTCTCCTGGACTTGTTTCTGATTATAAGTCTATTTTTATTGTTACACATCCTTACTCAGGCCACACACTTCGGACTTTGGTGATTTCCGCAGACGTTCTTAATTTGACGTGATACAAGAGAAAACAAAATCAAGCTAACATATTTCTCACTCGTCTTCCTGGTTCTTTAATATAGCCACTAAGTCAGCTCAATGTTCCTGACATCTCCAAACAGTTTTTCCTGGAGAGAAGTAGGTTGTTGCCATATGCGACTCCGGTCATTGATGTATGTTAGGCAGAACTACAGAAGATGTTTGACTGTGACTTAAATATTTCAGTTACTATAGTTTATTTTACTTGTTGTTTTATCTATCGTTATTTTCAACCCATATACAAAACAAATACGAGGCAAATCCAAGGCCTGTGAACAGTAAATAATACACATCTATATGTAGCCGGCACTTGTGAGAAATAAAGATAGAAAACTGAATACAACTAACAGTGATAGGTGTGCCTGACCCTGATGTTGTTACTTTTGCTAGGGGTAACTTCATTGAGTACAGATGATGACGCATAACGACTGTGACGGTATTGCCTCCTCTGCTTTGCAGTAGTGGTCCAACAGTGGCCAAAACTCAAGAATATCTAATATGGACTTTAAAGGTGTCTACCTTCGCACAAGACTACTCTTGGCAGATACGTAGATAGAAGGTTAATGGCGCTTCTACCACAAAGGAGTTTCACATGATATTCAGATAATTGAAAACAATGCTACATTTGAATGAGCACGTTAATTCTAGAATCTGCCGACAACTTTTGTGAAGGATTAAGCAATGGTTTATTCTAGCTCGTTTAAGCCCCCACCTCTGATTAACTCAGGAGCATTCTTATTATTCTGGTATAGCTCTGTTTAGAGTGTGTATAGTAAACTTAGTGAGACAAACATGCAGTAACTTTAAAATGGTTAAATCGAAGTTAAATTTGTAAAATTACAAATAATAAAATTTAATAATCACTTAAGTTTTAACAGTTTGAAAATAATTGAATAGTTTAGAAGAAAAGTTTCATCATTGATGGATAACAGAGACGATGAAAAAAAGTTCACTTTGGCAGCATACATTTTTCACTTAGCTGCCAATAGTAGTTTCCGCTCCCGCTGATGGGTTCTGTTTACACTGCTCTCGCTCGTCGCTGATCAAGGTTGTAGAGTGTAGCTCGTTTCCCAGAAATGTCAAGGAGAGTCTACAAAGTTGTTCCTTCGTCTTAAAGCTCAGGCGACTGTTCCCTTCTTGTTCCAGAGATAGTACTTTCTGCTGGTACCACCAATAACTATGATAAAGAATAGAAACGAAACGCTCTTCTGAGTATTGCTTTTTCCGACACATAATGTGTTCTCTTTCCCCTATTCTACCATCCCATTTATCTCAGAATTTACCATCGATGAGAATTAAATTTAATCCCTTGGGATAAAACTTTCGTTTACATTTAAATTGAATAGCTTTCGCTTTACTTTACATTTAAATAAAAAGGTTAATAGTACAGATAGAATACGTTTACATTTACATTTCCACTGATTGAAAAGTGTTCGCAATATAAATTGAATATGTTTTCATTTATGCTTACACTGATTTGAAAAGTTTGAAACTTCCATTAATTTTAAAGTGCATATGTTAACATCGACATTTACACTGGTTTGAAACTCTAGGATAGGTGTGAAACAAATCGAAAAAGGTGATTCGTCTTACGAGGACAAAAGACAAAGAAAATAGCCAACGTTACGGCCACAAGGCCTTCGACAGGGAAAGGAAAGAAAGTGAAGGCTAGATAGGACACATAAGAACCTAAATAAATATAAAAATAAAACCTAGGTACTTCCCTAACGGCATCGAAGTCCTAACACTTATGCTGCCCCCGAACAGACGAGCGTTCATGGAAAAGGAAATGACTGACACTACCGGATGTACACAATACATACTAAGAAACTAAAAGACGAAACTGAACAATAAGCTACCCAAACGTAATATTAGTGGGGACTTGAAATAGAAAAGGACATAATGAGTTGGAGATAAATAAATATGAAATAAAAAATCAAGATATTTTTTAAAAAGTGTATTATATATTCATACATATTATTAGAGGGCAACAGAAACATAGAAAAATAGGATAAGAGTGGAAAGAGTCAAAATAGAACAAGAGAGGAAAGGGTGACCTCAGACAAAGGTGTGTAGAGTGTTAAGACCAGCTGGTTTTAGACACCCCATGCGGTGGATAAGACGGTTCTCAAGCTGTTCTCGGCAAGCAGTGTCAGAGGAGCAGGTTCTGATCGCCGTGACCTGGATGTCGATGGGAACATGGTGGTCAGGACCATAAAAGTGTATGGCAACTGGTGTGGATTTTTACTGAGAGATGTCATTCAAGTGCTGGCTGAATCTGTCCCCAAGCCGTTGGCCTGTTTGGCCAATATAGGTTTTGCAGCAACGTTTACATATGATCGTATAAATGACCTTGCGCGGAGGGTGATAGGTCAAGATTAATTTGACTCTATCCGAAGTGGATTTATAGTGAGGTTTGAGGGCCTCCTGACTAGAATTAGGGAGCACACGTTGGAGGGCAGAGGTGAGAACATGTTCCGGATAAAGTCTGCTACGGGAGAAATCCAACATCTCATTGGCTCAAAAGTGGAAGTCATCGTCATCTAGGCAAAAACGGTGGAGGCGGCGAAGTTGTAAAAATGGAAGGGAGCCACGACAAGCCCGAGGATGAGAAGAGGTATACAGAACGTAGCTATCGGCATCTGTCGGCTTGTAGTATACTGAAGTATTAAGACCGGAGGGCGCGATAGTAATAGTAATGTCAAGAAAGTTAACAGATACTGTGGAGATGAGGAAGGTGAACTTGATGGTGGGGTGGAAGTGGTTGACAAAGTCGATGAAGCGGGATAAATCAGCCTCGGACATATCTGTGAGACCAATGCCATCATCGATATATCTGCGGTAAAACCCGGGTAAAGGACCGGAGTATTGTTGCCATATCTGATGCTCCAAGTGGCCCATGAACAGGCAGGATAGCTAGGACAAATTTTCGTTCCCATGGCAACACCACTAATTTGGTAAAAAAACTGACCATTGAATTCAAAGGAATTAAGTTGAAGGACCAGTTCAGCAAGACGGAGAAGAGTGTCAGTGGATATAGAAGGACAAGTGCGCTGGTCAAGAAAAGACCGAAGAGCTCGGAGACCATCAGAGTGGGGAATAGAGGTGTACAGAGAACAGACGTCTAACAAGAAAAGACGGTAAGAGCGGTCAGCTGAGAGTCGGATAGAGAAGAAAGTTATAAGAGCATGATTAGTGTCTTTGACAAAGGAGGGGTGATTCTCAACGATAGGCTGGAAAATGCTATCGAGGAAGTCAGAAATGTGTTTAGTAGGACAGGAACAGGCCGAGACAATAGGTCTGCCAGGGTTGTCGATCTTATGAATTTTGGGGAGCATGTAGAATACAGGCTTGCCCAAAAAACTTTCATGAATCCTAAGATGAGATGCGCGGAGAGGAAGAGCCTTACTGGTGATGAGCTGTTTAATAGTGTTGTGTATAATGCGATTGTTAGTTGCATCGCTGGTCCAGGGCCTGTAAAAAGAGCCATTTGTCAACTTGTTTTTACCTTCACTTAGGTATAAGTCCTTCTGCCAGACGACAATGGCTCCTCCCTTGTCAGCCGGTTTGATGACAATGTCGTCTCTACGGCGAAGAAGGGAGAAAGCACGGGACTCTGCAGAAGTGAGATTGGAATAAAGCAATCTACGAGGGCGGAGCTGCTGAATGTCATGGATGGTGTTCTTGATATTACAGGTCCAGGGCATGAGAAGCCCCAGGTTTAGGTGTAAAGGGAGGTTTCGTAGAGTGACAAAAACGTGCGAAGATGTCGGATTCAGCCTGAGACTGCAAAGTGCTGTCTTCCTATCTAAAATGGAACCAGCCTCATGCGACGGTGAAACCGATGAACATCCTGGAGAAGATTATATGGGTCTAGGGTCGGACGAAGAGGAACAAATTTTAGGCCCTTACTTGAGAACAGAGCGCCCTCCCTCAGAGAGCGACAGATCTGAGGGGATGCAGACTACCTGAGTGCGGGATGGAGGGGCAGCATCGGGGGTAGGGAGGAGACTGGATAGTTTAAGATGTTTAGTGGTGGAAAGGGACTCATGCAGCTGCCGGTTCAGTGTGTGAATAGTGGTGCGTATCCTAGAATAGAGAGGGAAGTTGTTGGAGGTGATACAACGTAAGTTAAGCAGAAGCTGTGACTGTTGGGCACTGAGATCCGATAGAACGTGGAAGTGACTGGCAGCCACTACGCGCATACGTTGAAAGCCACATCTGGTCTCAAATCGTTGTAGAAGACGTTGTTCCCTTGGATTAAGTGTGTGCCAGCGGATGAATGAAAATTGGAAGAGAATCAATTAGGAAGAATTTTGTGGTGGAGGCAGGTATGAATAAAGTGGAGATGAGAGGTGAATCTGGTTGTCTTGAAAGTAACGAATGCAAAGTCAATAACGGCAAGGGATATATCAGGAGGCAGGGAGCTAAAGCTGGTGGTTACCGACACACGGAGAGAGTTGATAAAATATTTCAGAGAGGGCATAGTGGGGAAAGAACCAGGAGAAAAGTGAATCACCCAGAAAATAAAATATAAAATAAATAAATAATAAATAAAATATAAAAAACGCTGAATGAAAATAGAGATAAATGAAAAAAAAAGGATAGAGCGCAGGAAAAATAAGGTATGAAGGAAGAGTAGGGAAATACTAGAATAAATAAATAGGATATAAAATGCTGTGCAATACTGAAAAAGGAGAGATAGGATAGTATTGGAGGGATAAGCAAGATATGTAGATAGAGACACGAGATAACAGAGACACGGTGCAGTCAAAAAATTGTATATTAAGTCGAGGAAGTTGAGGGGATCTGCGGTAAGACGTGGAGTACAAAGGATGGATGTGAAAAAAAATCGAAAAAGGTGATTCGTCTTACGAGGACAAAACTGTAAGTATATACTTAGAATGTACATCACTTCTTTCATCTTTCCGTCCCTGCTCCGTATGGACAAAACTGTATGCTTTTATATTTTTACTTAGCAATAATGTACAGCCCGTGCAGTGGTGGTTCACTTGCTTTCATCATTTATACCCTGAGGTTGCTCTCAAATGACTGGGACTACTTAGCGATTTTCACTTTTAAAATTCACATTTTGTAAGAACGTTATTTCAATAAAGTAATACACCTGTAAAGTATCAGTCTGTCTGCTCTGTAAGGAAGAGTGGTGTGTTGTTGAGATCAGGCCTGCTCCAGTCTACCCAGCTGTAAATGGGTAACTCACCCTAGTCCTGAGTTAGGGAAGGCAAAGGCTCCAGGGGAAGCAGGCCCTAAACTTGGTCACTTCAGCCGACGCAGGATGGTGTATGTATGAGGTAGAAGTGTAGAGTGTGATTACCGCGAATGGTGTACTGTTCGTGTGCTGACCAATATAACCACTCACACTTGTCTACAAGGCACCAATGCAGACTGCTGGAATCTTAGTTTACTCAGTTTATTCAGACGTACACACTGGGACATACGAGTACATCATGGTTCGTTGACATATCAATTTGTAGGTATACATAGCAGATCTGAAGTCATGACACATTCAGAAATAATGGCAGTACATCAAAGTTCAATGTCATGATACATTATGGCCGCATTCCCCTATCTGACTAAACGCGTCAGTGAAGGAATCGATAAATAACTAAAGTTACTTGACGTCCATAGTTTGTAGTATAGATTATGAAACCACGAAGGGGGGTTTCTAGCAGGATTGAGATCTCTCTGTCACTGTCCGATAATAAGATAAATAATCTGTTCTCTTGGCAGTGATCAAAACATATGATGACCGAAATCCAACATGGCTACCTCCCTGAGTTGTCGTTCACTCATGCATAGGGAGGAGAATATAAGCCAGAGTTAATTTGTAATGGGTATATAAAGGATTTCATAAATGTTTCCATACAGCTCTACGGTGATCAGGTTAATTTCACGTAGCCATAACCGCTGCAGGAAAATCTGTCATCTTCGTCGATACCAAACATGACACTAGCATAACGAAGCACCAAAAGTCAAGCTAGGCCTAACCGACGAGAGATCATCAAAATAGGAGCTGGGTTTACCTGGAGTCCGAATCATCTATATACTGACATAAGGAGAGTCTCGAACACAAACTATCGTAGAGACACCATCTCCTTCAGAAGAAATACCACTTCGTAAGACATTTTTTCCTGACGAAAGGACCAGCTCTAGAAAAACGTACCCCGCCATTTGTAAGCAGTACATCGGAACTCTTCACGACTTGTCAAGACAACTCATACTTCCGCTAGACCGGAATACAAGAATCTAGTCCCTCCTACCCATCCAAAATATACAATATAGGACTGATTCTACTTGTACTAATAATATGTAATACATATGAATTCAGGCCATAAACACAATAAGCAAATTAATATATTTTCTGGCCCTAAAAAATAAGTACAAACGCAAGCGCACTATCCTTGCGCCGGATCAATATCCAGAACGATTACTCCTATAATCAAAAGTGTGAATCAAACATGGATTATCTCGCTTTTACCATAGACAGCATTTTCATACACAAATGAATGCATGTCTATATTTTCCCATATCAAATAGCCATATCAATTTTTGTAAAATGTGCGTCAAAATATGCACAATGCGCAGATGATAAGCATAAGTTTTATGACCTTAGAGAAAGTACTTCTCTAAGTATAAATATTTCCAGAGAGGTGTCACCAACGCATACTACAATATTAGCAATGACACAATTTCCACATTAGTTTATACATAAATTTCATCTAAGATATCTTAACATCATGATCATCAAAGACGAAAAACATTGAAAGATCAGCGGTGAATACATATCAATGAACCGCTAAGTAGTGCTTTACAATCATTATATGATATATTACATATGTGTACACATTTCAACATAGAAACAACTGTATCAAAGTTGTATAACAGTTATGAATCATGTGGGCATCTAGACAAAATATCTGCCATCACATTTTCTGACCCACGGATAGCTCGCACCGAAAAATGAAATGGCTGTAGAGCAATCGCGTATCGCGTTGATCTCGCGCTCTTCAGATTTTTACTCTGAATAGCCGTAAGAGCTTTCTGGTCAGTTTCCACAATGAAATGCGCGCCCAGAAGAAATCTTTGCAGTTTAAGGATTGACCAAACCATAGCCAATAATTCACGGTCTAGGACCGAGTAATTCTTCTCTGCGGCATTTAATTTCCGAGAAATATACATCACCGGATGCAGAGTTCCAGAGTACTCTTGCATTAGTGCAGCTCCAATCCCGGTGGATGAAGCGTCACTACGAAGAATAAATGTCTTATCCTTAGAAGGCAATACTAGGATAGGTGAAGTAGAAAACATAGTTTTAACCTTATCCAAAGAGGATTGACATTCTTGAGTCCAATGGACTACATTAGGAGACCCTTTCTTTAGCAAGGAAGAAAGAGGTGACATAATGGAGGACAGATTCGGGATGAATCGTCCATAAAATTGTATTAGACCTAAGAGACTTCGTACTTGCTTTTTAGTCTTAGGAATAGAAATGTTAAGTATCTTACTTGTATTATGGTCTTCTGTTTTTAGGAACCCATGACCAACACGGTGTCCTAAGAAAGATATTTCGCTAAAACCAATACATGCTTTCGATGGTTTCGCTGTCAGGTTATGCTCGCGTAAGATAGACAATAGTTCATTTATACCATTATAGTGATCGTTCCAAGTATCACTGAAAAGACAGATGTCATCAAGATACGCAATGACATCTGAGCGATGAGATAGGATCGACGCATCATGCGTACAAATGTAGCAGGGGCGTTCATAAGACCGAAAGGCATGAAATTCCATTGGAATAGACCCCTAGGCGTCGAAAAAGCAGTAAACGGTTTGGCGTATTCGGATAGTGGAACTTGCCAATATCCCTTAGACAAATCGAGTTTAGTAAAGAAGTGAGAATTCGATAGTCTCGTAAGTAGCTCCTTCTAGTTAAAGGCATAGGCTTCAGCATCGAATTAGTCCACTTGATTCAATTTGCGATAAATCACCACGCAAAGATCGTATTGTTAGGGTCTTTTTTCCCGTACTATAAAAAAACAATTCGGCGAAGAATATGCTGATGTGGGATAGTTCTATAATTTTTTACAATCTATCATCTCATCTAACTCTTTCTCATACCTGTGCTTGAATAAATGTATCGGAATAGGAGGTTTCGGTTTCTGAATCATATAGGGACTATTGGTCAGTAAGATTAAATAGTTCTAGGTTGAATCGACATCAGGTTTGAACTGGAATGTTCAGTAAGAGAAATCCTGAAATTGGTTCTATACATAGTAGGAAATCGTGTTTTCTGCTCTCCTGGAGATATTTCTTGGAGGATATTGCCAACATCTTTCAATGATTCTATTTAGAAGTGAAGAGGGTATCATTTGGAAAAGGTTAAAATTTACATCCGAGAAACTGCGTTTCCTCATCCTGTAATACTGTCAGACGATGAGTTCTGTCCATGTTGTGGACTGGAAAATCGTCCGTTGCCTGGGATACAGGTTGTTAATAATTCAGGGACGTTAATGGAATTCCGTGTAATACTGCAGGTTGTTGTGGAAGGGTTTGTACGCTTCCCGTCAATTAATCGACGATATAGTCAATCATCGGAATACCTTTGATATTATAACGTTACGGGACCTTTTCCATAGGAATGAGAAGTCTATTTGTCCCTACAAGGGGTTGCAAGTAACAAAATGGCTTTGTCACCTGGGAACATAAGTTGACGCAAACATCTCTTTTTTAGTGGGACAAATATTCCACTTGCCTTCTGTTTTTCGCAAAAATGCAGGAAGAAGCAAGTTGCCAATTTGCATGCTTCCAATAATCTTGGTGTCTAAGTGCGGATGACATATTCATAAGAGGATTTTTTGGTGGGTTCATCGCCGCAATTATTATTCAGCCGATATAAGATCATTGATAGTATGGACATAGGGTTCCTCCGCGTGTTTCCGCGCCTAAAGACAAGTTCAAAGGGGTAGAAAATTATCCTGTATGTTCGTTGGCGACCTATCTATTTGCAAAGTGAGCGCGCGGGTTAAAAATACCCATATCCCAATCCGCTGAGGGATGATCTTCTGTTATCTTTACCTTGTAGGTTTTTCTGGAAGTACTATTTCATAAACGTTTCCCACCCATCCCATTGGTACATTGGATGGATAATTTTACTAACTATAGCGATCTCTCTATATTCAGAGTCGACATTACTTGAGACATGGTATCCGATATGAGTTGGGGTAACTTGGGTCGGATAATATTTTCTGCTGGAAACCCAGACGAGAAAATTTATAACCAAAGAAGCGCTATGCTGCGATTTCCAGCAAGTTGAGTTATGCTCTTTTGAGGAAACCAGCCTCCGGCCAAAGTCGTTGTGCCACTTATCAACTTACGTCAAGATAAATTGGTGTACGCTTGCAGACTTTATCTTAAAATGGGACCAATTGATGTCTATCGCCATTTTTTGAAATGGCCGAATGGGAATGTCTGCAGCCTGAATAGGTGCATCATGGCGTGGCCATCATGGATTTAATACTCTTGTATATACTTTTCAAGATCGGGGATCAATAGGGATTTTCGTATGTTCTTTTTCAACCGCCTGGCCAAAAGAAATAGATTGAGAGAACTCTAGCTTTAGTCGGGAAAAAAACCATATGTACAGGCACCAGCTGCGAATCCATTGAGCGTGCTTGTATGATTTTAAACTCTACATATTTTTAGGCACATATGGATTTGAGAAGATGAATGGGGACTGAGCGGAGGTTCTTTGTACCATAACGTTAACAAAGTACTCCGCATTTCTTCATCGTAATCAAGTTAGATTGTACGATTTGTTATCCTTTTGCGGATCACCTTTTGTTGGCAGAGTAAAGAATTTCTTTAGAGTAGGATCATCTTCCTGCTGTTTGATAAAGGAATCGTGGGAAAGCTCCAAGGGATCATCTTGGATCTGCGCATCATTATCTTCAGAATGTGAAGATTGTGGCATATTAAGAGCTTGAGCCCTAGTGATTACTGCATTAGCAGATTGGATATTAACATTTTCCCAATTAGAAATTTGCTGTGGAGTGCATTCTTTCACTCCATGAATGCGACCGATGATAAGATCAGCGATCGGATTCGGCAAGAGACATGCTTGCACCTCTCCTGTAAAGAAAGGCGTAGCAATATTGATAATGGCAGTGGAGTACTTCTCCAATGTGCCACCAAATGTTACACATTTGGCTATATTGCCTGTAGCTCGAGAAGGATTTACGAGTGATTGCCTCACTCCAATGGTAGTGCACCCCGAGTCGAAAAGAATTGATACCGGAGTACCATCTATTAGGCCCCTATTAAAGACAAGAGCACCCCTTCCATTATGCGCGATTGACGCATGGAGAGCGGGAAGTGGGTGACCGCAGCTTAAAGTAGACACTGTGGTTGGATCGAATAATGTTTTGCATTGCGAACACTCAGATGCTCTAGCAAAATCAAAAGCGGAATTCGCTACACTATTGGAGTCTTTTTTATCATTATTCTGATTATCGGTGTCGTGGAACTCCTGTTGTGCAGAGTTAGCCTGGTAATACGATTTACCATGTCTTTTGTGTTGTGATCTACCTCGGTTATAATTGTCTCTATAATTATTATTGCCTCTGTTATAACCCCTATTTGGGTTTGAATCATAATATTCATGATCATAATCATCATGCTCATTATATTGAGTATCCCTGTAATATTGTTTCTTTTGTCTCCATGAAGCACTTGGGTAGTTCCTATAGCTACTCCCTTTCCGAGAATTTCTAACATTATGGGCACCCCTCGCGTGTCGAGGACTATCAGCCCGATTCCAGTTCTGATTTGAGCGGTTATCTTGGTTTTGATACTTATCCCAATTAACCTTTTTATCAAATTTATTTTTAGATCCTTGGAATTTGTGTGAGTAATTCTGATTATATTCTGTTGCCGAAGCAACTGGCATACTCTCTTTAATGTTAGAGTTACTAAGAATCATGTCAGGGTGTGCCGTGGCATACTGGTCACAATATTCTTCCATTTGCTTTATTGTACCAGGTTTACGCTCATGTAAGAACTCTAGGAATGATTTATTTACAGAAGACATGACCTTGTCTCTTAGCAATAAATCCTTAAGACCATCAAATGTTTTCTCTGTTTTGGATAATTCAATCCATCGTGAAAGTGTAATTCGTGCTTTTGAGATGAAATCTGAGAATTCTACACCTACCTCAGGTCTCATTGTTTTAAACAAAAGACGGTAACCTTCCTCAGACAGCTGATATCTCTTTATCAAAGCTGCCCTAACAGCATCATAATTGTCTTTGTCGGCCTCTTCAACAAAATATAACTTACTCAGAGACTCCCCTTTTAGATTTTCAGACAACTGATTCACATACTGTGATTTGTCAACATTATGAGATCGACAAGCCCGTTCAAATCTAGAAAGCCAAAATGTTATGTCATCACTGGTAGGGTTAAACGCTGGTACTTTGACCTTGTACACAAAGGGTTTACCATTACCACCAGATGCCTGATTAACATTACTCATACATGTCAATTTTAATTTCTCTAATTCAAACTCATGTTCTCTTATTGCTTTTCTCTCTTCAGCTTCTCTATCTAATCTTTTTCTGTTCTGCAGCAGCTTCTAATTTTTTCTGTTCTGCATCAGCTTCTAATTTCTTCTGTTCTGCAGCAGCTTCTAATTTTTTCTGTTCTGCAGCAACTTCTAGTTTTTTCTGTTCTGCAGCAGCAGCAACTTCTAATTTTTTCTGTTCTGCAGCAGCTTTAAATTCTTCTGTTCTGCCTAAAATCTCCTTTCCTCCACTTGCATCTGCAATTTCTTAAGTTCAGCAGCAGTATCAGCTTCTTTTTCTAATCTTTTTTCTTCAGCTAATGCTTTCCTTTCTTCTGCAGCAGCTTTTTTTTCTTCTATTTGAAGTTTTCTCTCCTCAGCCGCAGCTTTTTTTTCCTCAGCAGCAGCTTTTCTTTCTTCTGCAGCTAATGCTTTGTCATATTGAGCAACAGCCCATTGTTCTAAGTCTTTTCCAGTCTTATCAAGAGATTTTCCTTGTATAATGAAATAATCTAATGTAGACATATTGTCTTCTTAAATCAGAAACCTGAAAAAGTAAATAAATTACCCTCTTTCAAGTTAATGGGAGACAAGTCTATATACCTTAGACTTAGTCTTAGTCCAAACTTGTATGGTTTATTAAATAACCAATGATAACTTGAGTACCTGTGGACAACAATAACTGTATCTCAAATACTGTGGGGACAAGCCTTACAAAGGTCTTGTATACCTCAATGTAATCAAGATCACTTGAGTACCTGTGGAAAAAATATTTCCCTTTACCAATCACTTTGGGAGACAAGCCTTACAAAGGTCTTGTATAACTCAATGTAATCAAAGATCACTTGAGTACCTGTGGAAAAAAATATTTCCTTTTACCAATCACTTTGGGGGACAAGCCTTACAAAGGTCTTGTACATTTTGTTTTATAACAATAACAATCATAAAGTACTGATCTGTACTATACTATCAGTGTATACCACTATACGTCATATGTCAACTAAAGACATTACAAAGGACAAACAAGAAAAGACAATCTGAAAACATTTGCAGAGATCAAATTAAAACAAATAGGAGAAATGAAAAAAATGCTCACAAAAACCGTGATGACAACTGCAATAATAAAATGACAAGACAAATAACGCCACAGTGTATAAACATAAGGGTGTAAAAAACTGAAATGAAAGAAAAGATGCGACCTACAATTATACAAACAAATCAAACAAAACTAAGGAACACAAAATTATTAACAAAAACAACGAAGAAAAGAACACCTCATCACAACTAACAGAAATAGCAGCAAATTGTTGCTAACAAATTTCCAATTAAGAAAATGTGTACCTATCGAATACTAGTACCAGACCAATGTAACTCGGCATACCTTGTACTAGTCACACAGAACATAAACTAATTTAATACATAACAAATAACATGTAAGCATAAATAGCATATAGCATACAATATCATTTATGTCATGAATGGAATGTGTTGCAGGTATAGTGTTGTAAAGCAGGCACAGTTTATTTTAATATTAATAATAACTTGCCACTTTATTCAGTAATAGATTTAACTGTAAACTATTACACTGTCAATTTTTCTCTTTTGAGCATTTGAAGACCCAACGATGAACTATGCACTTTTTGTTCAACAACACTGTGATTCTTCTGTACGTTGAGAAATGTCAACAATATTGCTCCAGATATTTTCTACACTTGATACCACTGTCCTGTGTAATACTGTCTGTACAGCGAAAAAACTGTCAACAAGCGCTGACCTAGATACAGCATCCTATCGGTAATACAGGTCAAGCTGACATCGACTGTATAGCTAGCTGTCCTACTGGTGTTGATGTGTTCAAAAAAATGTTCTTTCAGCTGTAAACTGTGATTCTCAACACAAAACTGCGTAAGCTGGACCCAGGAATCTGGCTCGCCACTGTAAAGACGTTATTTCTTACTACACCTGTAGTACACCACTGTAAAGTATCAGTCTGTCTGCTCTGTAAGGAAGAGTGGTGTGTTGTTGAGATCAGGCATGCTCCAGTCTACCCAGCTGTAAATGGGTAACTCACCCTAGTCCTGAGTTAGGGAAGGCAAAGGCTCCAGGGGAAGCAGGCCCTGAACTTGGTCACTTCAGCCGACGCAGGATGGTGTATGTATGAAGTAGAAGTGTAGAGTGTGATTACCGCGAATGGTGTGCTGTTCGTGTGCTGACCAATATAACCACTCACACTTGTCTACAAGGCACCAATGCAGACTGCTGGAATCTTAGTTTACTCAATTTATTCAGACGTACACACTGGGACATACGAGTACATCATGGTTCGTTGACATATCAATTTGTAGGTATACATAGCAGATCTGAAGTCATGACACATTCAGAAATAATGGCAGTACATCAAAGTTCAATGTCATGATACATTATGGCCGCATTCCCCTATCTGACTAAACGCGTCAGTGAAGGAATCGATAAATAACTAAAGTTACTTGACGTCCATAGTTTGTAGTATAGATTATGAAACCACGAAGGGGGGTTTCTAGCAGGATTGAGATCTCTCTGTCACTGTCCGATAATAAGATAAATAATCTGTTCTCTTGGCAGTGATCAAAACATATGATGACCGAAATCCAACATGGCTACCTCCCTGAGTTGTCGTTCACTCATGCATAGGGAGGAGAATATAAGCCAGAGTTAATTTGTAATGGGTATATAAAGGATTTCATAAATGTTTCCATACAGCTCTACGGTGATCAGGTTAATTTCACGTAGCCATAACCGCTGCAGGAAAATCTGTCATCTTCGTCGATACCAAACACGACACTAGCATAACGAAGCACCAAAAGTCAAGCTAGGCCTAACCGACGAGAGATCATCAAAATAGGAGCTGGGTTTACCTGGAGTCCGAATCATCTATATACTGACATAAGGAGAGTCTCGAACACAAACTATCGTAGAGACACCATCTCCTTCAGAAGAAATACCACTTCGTAAGACATTTTTTCCTGACGAAAGGACCAGCTCTAGAAAAACGTACCCCGCCATTTGTAAGCAGTACATCGGAACGCATCACGACTTGTCAAGACAACTCATACTTCCGCTAGACCGGAATACAAGAATCTAGTCCCTCCTACCCATCCAAAATATACAATATAGGACTGATTCTACTTGTACTAATAATATGTAATACATATGAATTCAGGCCATAAACACAATAAGCAAATTAATATATTTTCTGGCCCTAAAAAATAAGTACAAACGCAAGCGCACTATCCTTGCGCCGGATCAATATCCAGAACGATTACTCCTATAATCAAAAGTGTGAATCAAACATGGATTATCTCGCTTTTACCATAGACAGCATTTTCATACACAAATGAATGCATGTCTATATTTTCCCATATCAAATATCCTGGCTCACAGACTTTATGCTCAGATGAATAAAAGGCACTGGCAGATGCCTTATTACACGTTTACTTGGGGTCGTTAATTTTAACTTTAATTCCCTTTCTGACTTCGTGTGTTTCCTTCAGATTCCTCAGACAAAGTCTTTCCTTATTAAAATGATAGAGATTTCCTGGCTGAATTGTAAGTCCTAATGAATACTCCAATAGAAGGTGGCCGGTCTGATAAATGGAAATTCTGAATTCTAACTGGCACGTCTGGTGTCTTTGGCAAGCGTGAATCTCACAGTGAAAAAACAATGAAACGTGTCAGGTTATATTCACTGTCTTACCCCAATCTGTTTGTTATGAAGCTCATATAATCAGCCAATCTGATTTGAATATTTTGCATGACTCATCTAGTTCAAAATTTCAAACATTACTTTTCTGAACATGGGCTGTAAACATCCCATTGCCGGCAGGCGAACTTACAGACATATCGGTACGACATAGTGTGTAAGATGTACCAAATTATTACTTTCGCTAAAGAAATGTCTTTGTAAAAAGGTGTACCAGAAACGATTAAGTCATGCTTGACTGTCCAGAATGTGTCACACAGACGATTACTCTCTTATCTGCCGCGCACCCGGGCCTAATCTTAGCAAAGCTTTGCCGCACTTTGGCAGACGCGATGTATTATCACCAACAAGGGGTGTCAGATGTTTGAACAAACAAGCTTTCTGCTACATAGCAAACAGAAAGAACAGGGTGCGACTCGGAAACAAAATCGCAAGGAAATCAGTTCAAAAATATAACTGATACTGCCGTAGTGAAAGAGAGATCGGAAAGAGGACGCACCAACTTCCATCTTGTGACAACGACCACAAACATGAGTCCAGCACATTAAACACTGACATACTCTTCATGAACGATCCAAATAAATATGTATTTATAAACTTCATGAAGAACAATATACTTCATAGTTGTCAACAATCTTCTTCTTCTTCCGTCCTTAGCCATGACCGGCAAAGCAGTCAGTGGCCATTACGCCTAGTGGCGTCTTAAGGGCAACATCGAATAGATTTTCTCTGCCGTTGTTCCCATCACGCCTAATGGCGTCTTTAGGGCAACGACAAATCAATCCGTTTGTCGTTGTTTCCGTAATCAAAGTGACTGGCAAACGGGTGATCAGCCCGTTGGGTAGTTGTCAACAATATTGAAGTCTTATTCCTGTCTTTCTTCAAAGAGAAATCATTGAGACGTAATCACTACACAGCCTTGATCTATGTAAACGATAACATCTCATTGCTGGTGCCGTAAAATTATCCACAATCATATCAATATAAATTAATATGTTTGCTACCAGTACGCAGTTTTTCAATCATCAGTCCGGTGCAGTCAAAAAATTGTATATTAAGTCGAGGAAGTTGATACATTTATCTCCCACTCATTCTGTCCTCTTCTATTTCCAGTCCCCACTTTTATTACGTTTGGGTAGTTTTTTGTTCAGTTTCGTTTTTTTAGTTTCTTAGTATGTATTGTGTACATCCGGAGGCAGAAGTCACTTCCTTTTCAGCAAAGCGTCTGTAGTGGTTTTTGATGGTACTGTATGGTTGTTGTGTTTCCTAGTGTAATGTATGAGGTCAGCTGTGAAGGCTCCTGAGATAAATGTAGATGTGAATTACAGAAGGCCCTTCTTACTACCACTTACGACCTCAAACCTATCTTTTTTACTAATATGAATGTAGCTACGTTAAAAAGTCTAGGGTTCTGAAATGTAATGTGTTGTAGTAGAATATACAAACACACACAGATAATTAATAAGTGTAATAATATTAATAAAATTCTATAACACACTGAACTAACTCAGGCTGTTTTAGTTTAAATATTAAAATTTTCTTTAAATTTATTTGTTCTGAACCAATGTTTTATTTTGGTCAGAACATATGAAATGTTATGGAGTTATAAATGGAATGCATAAATATATGGCATAATAAAATGGAATGTGTATACATAAGTATTTTATCAGACTGGTTAATATTAATTATATTTCTAATGTCTCTGGGAAACTTTTACTGGATGTGCTGTTGGGGTGGTGTCATCACACCCACTCTGTGACTAGAACAAGCTTTGTCCATGGTCTTATGAACTTTAATAAATGTATCTTTCCCAAAATTCAATATATTTATGAGGGGAAATATTTATAAATTCTTTAGGAGTATGGTGAATCCTCAGCAGGCCACTAAATCACTCATCTTGTCTGCGAAGATCTAATGCTGGATTCCGGTGGCCCACTCCTCTCGGTAGCTAGAATACAATGGTAGACTGCACCGACACACTGTTTGGCTGCACACACATCTGCTTGTGCAATCTTGATTACTTATGTGGCACTACCCTAGTACCACAACAGAAACTCACAATTCTGAAACAAAATTTGTGCGCTGTGTCAGTAATCTATTTACTGCACCACTCTTACACACAGCACAACACATCAACAATACACAGAATGGGTCAGATCTCTCTGACCACACAGCACATCTTACCTAGTTGTTTTCATATAGTACTAGTTCCCCAAGACTGCATGGCATCTGAGATATGTTCAATAGTTTCCTTGTATTCAATAAGATAGGTGATATGTTCCCACTGATCTCAACAATAGATCCGCCTTCCATAGTCTTAGTTAGGCGTCCATATATTTTGTTTGTCTCTAGACCCTGAACTTGGGCTGGGGACCTAGAGCGAGCACTTACTTGTCGTAATCATTTTATATGATATGGCAGTATCAATCACTCGAAATATTAAAATGTACAAAATAAATACTTTCATTCTTACCAGAATTCAGAATTGAGAACACAGTTAATTGCTAGCAAAACTCAGCTGAGCTGCTGGCTATATGATGGCGTCCCTCTAAATGTATGTACTATCTTCTAGGAACAACACCACAGGCATTAATCGACTGTGTCCCTGGACAGAATTGTATCAAATGGCAAAAATGCGCATCTCTGTCCCGCTAATATGATTACATTTGCCCAATCACCGACTTCCCCCCTAACTTTTCAAATCTACAACCAAAAGTCAAATTTCAGTCATATCTCAGTCAAGTGTGCATTATTGTCTGTTGGTCCGTCTGTCTCTACTTGGTTTTTCACAAAAACACACTTGGTTCTACATGCAATACCCTACACAAATCTGCCTCCTAAGTTATTTTTAGCCACAATTCTCCACCTTTCCCCTCTTTTACATTACAGCTTGATTTTTGCATTTGCGTGTCTCAAGGACGAAAATTTGAAACTTTAGTGGAAGTATGGACAGTACAGTCGCTAGTCTGATATGAACAACACAGTCTTTTGTCAATATCTTCCTTGTTATCTATCCGTCTGTATAATTTAAAGTATATTAGTTCTCTGCTCAAGATGGGCTATCAAACTAGCTAGGTTTTATATTCATAACTCTATTATTAAGAAAAAACATATTTTTTCTCAAGTTTAGTTTTTTTTTTTTTTGGAAATTTGTTCGAGAACCTTCTCTACGGCGTTTGCCGCTGAATTCAAATAAAAGGACCAAGTATCGAAAAACGTCCAAGAAATGACTGTTGCGAATAAGAGCTAAGGTCTTTTTTGTCAATTTCCTTACATTGTGGCAACTAGTGACGTGAATTTTTTTTTCTTTTACTACCAATTGCGTCTTTTAGCCTTGCTAGATTCAAACACGTGTTCAGTCATATTTTTCCTTTTTTGATCTCCGTTTCCCTCCCGTCTACAAAGGGTAAACCGTTTCGACTGCACGTCTAACAAGTTAGTTTGACTGGCGGTGGGAAATGCGGGCATGGGCGAGCATGTCTCCTAGTATCTTACGCATTATTTTTATCCC
Organism: Oreohelix idahoensis; assembly: GCA_024509875.1. Lineage (NCBI taxonomy): Eukaryota > Metazoa > Mollusca > Gastropoda > Stylommatophora > Oreohelicidae > Oreohelix > Oreohelix idahoensis. The sequence continues at coordinate 72,470 of JAMPIV010020380.1, forward strand.
TACATTTTATCTTTATTTTTGGAGATATTTTAACGTTGTATCATGGTAAATTCATCACAGCGTCCATCAGATTGTGATAGGATTCCGATGCTTCGCATTCGGGGAAGTACCTAGGTTTTATTGTTATATATTTTTTTAAGTTCTTATGTCTGCTATCTAGCCTTCACTTTCTTTCTTTTCCTGACGAAGGCCTTGTGGCCGTAACGTAGACTACTTTCTTTGTCTTTTGTCCTCGTAAGACCAATCACCTTTTTTCGATTTTTTTTTCAAACCCATCCATTGTACTCCACGTCTTACCGCAGTCCCCCTCAACTTCCTCGATTTTATCATCACCAACGTATATTTGCTGAACAATGAGCCGTCACTATAGCTGGTCACCTTACAGAGACTGCACCAAGCATCCACGTGATCCTCCAACAGGCGGTCGTCACTATAGCTGGTCCACATGATCCTCCAACAGGCGGTCGTCACTATAGCTGGTCCACGTGATCCTCCAACAGGCGGTCGTCACTATAGCTGGTCTACATGATCCTCCAACAGGCGGTCGTCACTATAGCTGGTCTACATGATCCTACAACAGGCGGTCGTCACTATAGCTGATCCACATGATCCTCCAACAGGCGGTCGTCACTATAGCTGGTCCACATGATCCTCCAACAGGCGGTCGTCACTATAGCTGGTCCACATGATCCTCCAACAGGCGGTCGTCACTATAGCTGGTCCACATGATCCTCCAACAGGCTGTCGTCACTATAGCTGGTCCACATGATCCTCCAACAGGCGGTCGTCACTATAGCTGGTCCACATGATCCTCCAAAAGCGGTCGTCACTATAGCTGGTCCACATGATCCTCCAACAGGCGGTCGTCACTATAGCTGGTCCACATGATCCTCCAACAGGCGGTCGTCACTATAGCTGGTCCACATGATCCTCCAACAGGCGGTCGTCACTATAGCTGGTCCACATGATCCTCCAACAGGCGGTCGTCACTATAGCTGGTCCACATGATCCTCCAACAGGCGGTCGTCACTATAGCTGGTCTACATGATCCTCCAACAGGCGGTCGTCACTATAGCTGGTCTACATGATCCTCCAACAGGCGGTCGTCACTATAGCTGGTCTACATGATCCTCCAACAGGCGGTCGTCACTATAGCTGGTCTACATGATCCTCCAACAGGCGGTCGTCACTATAGCTGGTCTACATGATCCTCCAACAGGCGGTCGTCACTATAGCTGGTCTACATGATCCTCCAACAGGCGGTCGTCACTATAGCTGGTCTACATGATCCTCCAACAGGCGGTCGTCACTATAGCTGGTCTACATGATCCTCCAACAGGCGGTCGTCACTATAGCTGGTCTACATGATCCTCCAACAGGCGGTCGTCACTATAGCTGGTCCACATGATCCTCCAACAGGCCGTCTGTATTAGACCCACTTTCATTCTCTTTCTTTCAACTCCTAAAGGAGTATAGGCCTTTAACAAACTCATGCCAAGTCCTCGTGTCACGTGCCATCATCTCAAGTCTTTCCACGTCCTGTCTTGGATGGCGGAGTTATTTTTTCCTTAGGTCGCCTGTCCGTTAATGGTTTGTTGACGTTTTTGTGGTTAAACATTTGTACAGGATGGAGTAACCAGCCCCATGGCCAGCCCTCCGTAGTCGCTTTTTGCGACATGCATGGTAGGGAACAGTGTTACCATTCTTTGTTCTCATTTCAGGCCCCAGTAACACACGTGTGTACTATCATTAAACACATACAATCATTAAACACATACTATCATTATCATGCAGTTTCTCCTTCAAAGAGGATAGTGAAGACATGTGTCAGTGTGATCCTCTGGAGGAGCCGACATTCTTGGAGGACTTCTTCAACTCTTTGTTTGTTTCTCCCCAGTTGGACACGTGTCTGTCTGCCCACTTTGTTTGTTTCTCCCCAGTTGGACACGTGTCTGTCTGCCCACTTTGTTTGTTTCTCCCCAGTTGGACACGTGACTGTATGCCCACTTTGTTTGTTTCTCCCCAGTTGGACACGTGTCTTTCTGCCCACTTTGTTTGTTTCTCCCCAGTTGGACACGTGACTGTCTGCCCACTTTGTTTGTTTCTCCCCAGTTGGACACGTGACGGTCTGCCCACTTTGTTGAACAGATGATAATTGAGTAATGGAGTCTACAGTGGCCAGTTTTCAATCTGAAAACTTGATAATTTCTTTGTAAGAAATGTTGTGCTTCTGTTATACCTGAAAATGTTGTGCTTCTGTTATACCTGAAAATGTTGTGCTTCTGTTATACCTGAAAATGTTGTGCTTCTGTTATACCTGAAAATGTTGTGCTTCTGTTATACCTGAAAATGTTGTGCTTCTGTTATACCTGAAAATGTTGTGCTTCTGTTATACCTGAAAATGTTGTGCTTCTGTTATACCTGAAAATGTTGTGCTTCTGTTATACCTGAAAATGTTGTGCTTCTGTTATACCTGAAAATGTTGTGCTTCTGTTATACCTGAAAATGTTGTGCTTCTGTTATAACTGAAAATGTTGTGCTTTCTGTTATACCTGAAAATGTTGTGCTTCTGTTATACCTGAAAATGTTGTGCTTCTGTTATACCTGAAAATGTTGTGCTTCTGTTATACCTGAAAATGTTGTGCTTCTGTTATACCTGAAAATGTTGTGCTTCTGTTATAACTGTGAATGATGTGCTTGTGTTATACCTGTAAATGTTGGGCTTGTGTTATACCTGAAAAATGTTGTGCTTCTGTTATACCCGAAAAAGGTTGTCCTTCTGTTATACCTGAAAAAATGTTGTGCTTCTGTTATACCTGAAAATGTTGTGCTTCTGTTATACCTGAAAATGTTGTGCTTCTGTTATACCTGAAAATGTTGTGCTTCTGTTATACCTGAAAATGTTGTGCTTCTGTTATACCTGAAAATGTTGTGCTTCTGTTATACCTGAAAATGTTGTGCTTCTGTTAGTTATACCTGAAAATGTTGTGCTTCTGTTATACCTGAAAATGTTGTGCTTCTGTTATACCTGAAAATGTTGTGCTTTCTGTTATACTGAAAATGTTTGTGCTTCTGTTATACCTGCAAATGTTGTGCTTCTGTTATACCTGAAAATGTTGTGCTTCTGTTATACCTGAAAATGTTGTGCTTCTGTTAGTTATACCTGAAAATGTTGTGCTTCTGTTATACCTGAAAATGTTGTGCTTCTGTTATACCTGAAAATGTTGTGCTTCTGTTATACCTGAAAATGTTGTGCTTCTGTTATACCTGAAAATGTTGTGCTTCTGTTATACCTGAAAATGTTGTGCTTCGGTTATACCTGTAANTGTAGTGCTTCTAGTGTTATACCTGAAAATGTTGTGCTTCTGTTATACCTGAAATGTTGTGCTTCTGTTATACCTGAAAATGTTGTGCTTCTGTTATACCTGAAAATGTTGTGCTTCTGTTATACCTGAAAATGTTGTGCTTCTGTTATACCTGAAAATGTTGTGCTTCTGTTAGTTATATATATATGACGTATAGTTTCCGTTTCTATACATCTTGCAGTCAGCAGGATGCTTTACAAACTGCTAGACTCTCATGTTTTTTTTTCTTTCTGCACGTTTTGCAGTTAGCAGGAATCTTCATACACTCATCAGCATTGATAGCTCCTATTTCTATAAAATCTAGCAGCGAGTACAAATGTTTCACGTACTTGTGAGACCACACACACCATATAGTCACTTTTTTCTACACATATCACTAGCACCTACATCGTCGGGTCTGGCTTCTTGATACTAACCGTGTCTGTCTTTTTGTTATTTGATTCCTTCTCTATGAAGGTCACCTCCAAACTACTCCTTCTACTGCCGTAAGCTGTATTTTAATGATATATCCCTGTAGGTCTGTCTTGCCAGGATTAATCTAGGATGATGTTAGTTTGTCTCACCCAGCTCTGCAATTGTTTCGTTCTCCACAGGGACCGCATGCGACCCAGTACTTTCGGGCATATCACCACAATATCGTTTTTTTTTTCTTCGTCAATCGACTAGTAAACTTGCTAATTATCCCCCCTCTCTCTCTCTCTCTCTCTCTCTCTCTCTCTCTCTCTCTCTCTCTCTCTCTCTCTCTCTCTGTCTATCTGTCTCTCTCTGTGTCTCTCTCTGTATCTCTCGATGTGTGTGTGTCTCTCTCTCTCTGTGTCTCTCTCTGTATTTCTCTATGTGTGTGTGTCTCTCTCTCTGTGTCTCTCTCTGTATCTCTCTATGTGTGTATGTCTCTCTCTGTCTCTGTGTCTCTCTCCCTGTCTGTGTGTGTGTGTCTCTCTCTCTGTCCT